>JAQIXT010000487.1:0-33275 GCA_034700445.1 Stenotaenia linearis
TCATGATTTTGATTTTAAATCATGATTTTGATTTTAAATCATGATTTTGATTTTAAATCAATTTGTACTTGAATGATTTTGATTTTGTGATTTTAAATCAAAAATTGCTTAACAATTTTGATTTTGATTTTAAATCAATTTTTAAATGATTTTCCCCAACTTCAACTTTATTTCGTTTTAAGCATTCTCATTGAAACGACGAGAAATGCAATCAAAGATTATGTACAGCATCCATCAAACGGAATCTGAACAATAAATCTGGAAAAAAGCCATAAAATAGAAATGAAAATATTGAGAGGAAAAAATGATACGACAAATCCGGATTAAATAGAAAGGTCAATCAAAATCGTATTGAAGAGAGAAATAAAAACACAAAACTGCAGGAACACGAATAAGGGTATGGTTAAGAGGGAGTGTGAGTGTGGAAGGCCACAGATCCGCCACAACGCCCCCTCCCTCGCTGTTTATGGCGCTAGATGCAGGTGCAGCGGACGCACGCGCATAAATCTACCTGAACTAGAACCCGAAGCAACGTGACACGTTTCGTTCACGACTCCCGAGAGAATGGAGGGGAAGCAAAAAAAGGGGATCAAAGATGAAAAATGAGGGAGGAAAGGGGTTAAAATGTGCAACAAGGTGCGATTTTTCGTGTTTATAAAGAAGTAAGTTGAACTTTGGGACACATTGGAAAAGTTGTTGTTTTTTAAAAAGTGAGTGAGTTTGATAAAGTGAATTTGTTTGGTGAAGTTTTAGACGTAAATGGTGGTTTCGCGATATTTGTGAGATAGTAATAACGTATTTGAAATTGATGAATGATTTTGTGGATTTTAAAAATTTGAGGTTGTGAAAAGGTTCGTGAAATTCGTGTTTTCCTGAAAACTTTTTGTAAAATTCATGTAATTCGTAAAATGTTTCCTGAAATTCGTAAAAATTAGTCAAATTTTCGTAAAATTCTTGAAAATTAGATAAAAGTTTTGTAAAATCTATATTTATATAATTTTTTGTAATATTTATCGTCATGAAAAATTCCTTAAAATTCACAGAATTCATGAAAACTTTCGTAAAATTCATAGAATTCGTGAAATCGTTCATAAAATACATACAATTCAAGAAAACTTTCGTAAAATTCATAGAATTCGTGAAAATATTCGTAAAAACCAGATAATTCGTGAAAACTTTCGTCCAATTCATGACCTTCGTGAATAATTTCATAAAATTCCCACAAACAAAAAAAAAAAATTTCTAAAAGCACAACAATTCGACCAAAAACACGAAATTCATTTCAAACAAATCACTTCTTCATTTCTCTTTTCCCCCTAGACTTTCCCAAACCCGCCAACTTCCTTCTTAATCCATCCCCACCTAAATATTTAACCAACACTAAATTACCTTTCCCTACCAACTTTAACCAAAAATCAATTATTATAATTACAATCTAAATAATGCAGCTCCTGTATTCACGCAACGATCTAATGTCACGTGAATTGCTCACTTGTAGATATCGCTTTCGAGATACCCCGATAAGAATCTGACACCAAAATAAAACATCACCCATCAATCAAACCGAAACACCCCCCCACCCCCTTACACCGAATCACAAATTACAAAATTCAAAACCAAAAAAAAAAAAAAAAACAAAAAAAAAAAAAAAAAAAAAAAAAAAAAAAAATCCATTTGCAAATCAATGATCCCCATACACAATAACACGATAAATCACCCGATATGATGAGTACATCGATCCGACTCGGACTCAACTTATTTATCTTCGACACGGAAGCAAAACAAGCTGATAAAAAAAAGTCATCACGCACGCGATTTGACGCTAGCGACTAGGAATTAAGGCGAACGACAAATTTGCACATGAAATTTG
The DNA here is from genome assembly GCA_034700445.1 of Stenotaenia linearis. Classification (NCBI taxonomy): domain Eukaryota; kingdom Metazoa; phylum Arthropoda; class Chilopoda; order Geophilomorpha; family Geophilidae; genus Stenotaenia; species Stenotaenia linearis. The sequence continues at coordinate 1,871 of JAQIXT010000487.1, forward strand.
TCGTTCACGCTCTTTTTCCGCTTCATTTTCGAGTAAAACAAGCCGCAAATTCCACGTCTTTGCATTAAACCGGCATTTGAGCGACTAATCCGGAGTAATTCGCAGCTGCAAAGGTAACTTAACCTTTAATTCTTGCGGTAAACGGTGTCAAGGAACGAGTTTCGTGCGACTTACGATTGTAAACACGCAAAATTGTCGTTGAAATCAAGTTTAAAGTGGCGGCGAGATAATTTTTCAAAAATATACATTCGGATGCAAATTTTCTGGTGTGCGGCAGCAAAGAGGAAAACTTTTATCTGCTTGAGCCACACAGATGCGGTTTAGAGATTCAGTCTGCTTAGATTCGGTTGGAAAATGAGAACAGAAACGAGCCATGATGAAGGAACTGATTTGTTTATTCGCTGCTGCTTCGGCTTTAAACGTCCAGTGAAATGCATGCAAATGACTCATTTCCCGTCTCACGACCCCCCAACGACTTGAATAATTGGTCAACTCACAAAACTCATCGCGCAATGACGGGGTGTATCAAAATCAAATAGAAAAATTAAAACTAGAAAAAATATTATTCAATTGCTTTGAATTCATGGAGTGCACGTAGCAAGAGTAGCGTGAAACAAGGGACTCATCTGTATCGATTCGGCACGAAAAAGGAAACCAAAAGGACGAATTCATCGCTCAAAAGCGTTGATTACCGCATTCGGGCGTTGAAAACAAGAAAAATCGAGAGAGTGAATTCGTCGCATTCTTCATCGTTTTCTTCCCAGATGGGCAACTTACTCCCCCCTTTGAATCACGGTCCCGACCGATGACCGGCCAAACGGCCGCAAGGTCTCCCCCTAATGCGTATCAACATCATTTTAACGTCTAAGTTTGACGTCAAACAAGTTATGGTGAGATAGTTGAAGACAACGTTTGGACGTCCAAATATGATGTCCGATTTATGTCATTTAGACTTCAAATTTACATAATTCTGACATCAACAAGAAATTTTGACGTCTAATTGACGTAATAATCAGGTTAGTTACTGAATATTTAAAATAAATCACCTCAAAATGACATATCAATAATGTGCGTTATTATAAAGTCCATTTTGGACGTCATATTTACATCACGTCAATTTGACGTTAACATGCCCGACGTGTGAGCATTCCCAGTAAATCACGAATGTTGATTCAACATTAGTTACACAATACAAAAAAAATGTCGAAACAACATTAAAATGTCATTAAAAAAACATTATTCCAATATTTAACGTTAAATTAACATTTACGCTACATTGATTTAACGTTATAAAAAGAAACGTTAAACAAAAATTGTCATATAAACAATAAAACAACATCTAGAATTGAACGTTACGAACTAACGATAGAGTCAACGTTCACTCGACATCGAATCAAAATTAAATGTTGAAATAATATTTTATTAAATAACATTTTTAACATTAATTCAACATAACTACATTAAAAAAATTTGATCAACATTGAAATAACATTAACTGGTTTACTGGATTGAGCACACTTCAACATCTCCCACTTCCACTGTAATTTAAAACAAAACAACTCTTGTGAATGCCTGAAATGCATTGAACGTGCACGAGAATGGAAATTCTTACCTGCCAAACAAACGACGAGAAAAAGGTAAACACGCGGCATGATGGAGGGACGGGGCCGCGACGATGTGGTGGGCGTCCGCCCCTGTCAGAAACACCCGTCGCACACGCAGAGTTGTACTCCGGGCGAGAGAAGGCAAAGTGAGAGAGCTCTTTCTGATCGGGTTACGGAGCTCGTGTTGAAGCGCTACACTCTCGTCCAACGACTGACTCGTGCACGGCTTCGACGCACCCGCACCTCGATCGATAACACGTGAGCAGCGGCGCGTCTGTCGCTCACACTAGGGGGCCGCTGACACAAAGAGTTAGCTCAAGAGAAGCACACCTGAGCTCGACGCGTATTTCATTTTTCTTTTCACAAAAAAGTATGAAATAAAAAAGTAGAAAAAAAGTTGGGGGTGGATGTATCTTCGGATGATGAATCTCTTAAAGGGTTTCATGGCGGCTGATAATAAAGAATAAAAATGTGAAATTCGATTTTTTTTTTGGGGGGGGGGGGGATTTTTTTTTTTAGTTTTGGAGACAAAATGACTGCTGGTGAGTTAATTGGTGCGCATGACTCGTGGTTTGTGGCCTGAGCTGCAGCAGTCGCCAGGGATAGGAGAGCGTGGAAGAGATAAAAGATGTAGACAGTTTGGCTTTGCTCGTTAAAAGGGACCCTTAGAAACGCGCTTTTGTTCTAAATGTTGGACAGACTCTTGAACTTACTTCCTCATTGTTTATTTTGCGAGTGTACTTGAGAATTGTGAAAAAGTTTTAGAATTTTTTCTAAAAATTTCAAATTTTTAAATCTTTAAAAATTTCAAATTTAAGCATCGATTATTTAAAGCGTCATTAATATTTAAGTGAAGTGAATTAAGTTTTAAAATTATGATTAAAATTAAGCGGATTTAGCGGGTATTTCTACAGGGGTAAAGTAGTATTTCCGGTTTAATTACGTACTAGAAATTATGGGGGAACCAATTTCAAGTGTAATTGTTTATGTACATAAAATTTCAAACCTCTAAGTTAACCGGAAGTTCTATTTAATTGCGCTCCAAATCCAGAAAAACGGCTGTCAATGTAATTTTTACAATTTCAAGTTATCCAAAATGGCACTTCCGGTTTAGATACAAACTTAAAATTACATGGAAACTAAGTATAAGAGTGGATGTCTGAATCCTGAAATTTTCAATCTTCTAGGTAAACCGGAAGTACCATTTCAACCCGCTCCAAATACCCTCAAAACTAAAAAATCCACAAATTTCACATTTTAACATTTAAAAATAATTTTTTTTCTTAAAAACACCCTCAACCTCAGCTCCCCAATCACAGAGCCGTCAACTTTTTCCAAGGAGAATATCAAGTAATAAATTATGTATTTCCCTGCATCATTAATAGCATAAATTTTTAAATCAAATAATTTTTCCAAAATGACGAATCAACTCAAAAATCACTTAAAATTCATAATTTTTTTCATTGAAAACGCTTGGAAAGATAAAAAAAAGTTAAGATAAGAAATGTTTTAGTTAAATTAAAACGCTTCCTCCTCATTTCCCCCTTTCGCGCGATGCGAACAAGGGAAAACTACTCGACCACCATTTGATCTTATCCGAGAAAATTCAAAGATGCTTCAAACACTTCGGAGAAAAATTAAACCCGTTGAAAACACGATAAAGAAACACACGAGAGTCGCATCAAACGCTCAAAACAAAGAAATTTACAGTGGAACTCGAACCTCGTTATAACGAAACACTAAAAACTAAGAAAATTTCTTTGTAACTAAATTCCGTTTTAACAAATTTGCAAAATAATTTCGTTATATCGAGTTTTGTAGCGAAATGTATTTTGTTTTTTGTTCTATCTTATGGCATACGTTACGAAATGTTATTTAAACGAAATTATTTTAGTAAAACTAACATGAGTTTTGTTATAATAAAATTTTTTAACAAATTTGTTTATGAATTTTTTTCTGAAGAAAAAAAAACTGGAATTTCAGATATTTCGTTACAACGAGGATTTCGTTATAAAGGGGTCTGGCTGTACATCAAACGTAAGAATGATGAACAATATAGAGCAAACACATTTGCATAGAGAAAACAGGCCTATTTTAGACAATGTCATTTGCTCCCTAAAGGGGTTAAGATCCACACGAGATTCGACTCCCGTTTGATACTTAGGGAAAAGCCATAACTCTTTGCTGACATGGAATTGCGAAACACCATCGACTAGGACGTCCCCCGCCGAGATAACTCATCATTTTTATGACCCAGCTCGGATTAAGGCATCGACTCCTTCCCGATGCACCCACTGACTCAATTCCATAGGAATTACCGAGAAAGTGCCGAGAAAATACGGTATACAAATTCGACGACTAATTCTTAGGCTGAAATGGATTTTTACCGTAATGTTTCGTCGTTTATCATATGGCAATTTCCTTTTTATCGCGCTCCGAGTTGCGAGAGAGTTGCTTGTATGAATGCATTAAATTTGGTTTTAGTTGTGTTATCGATTGCATTGTGGGAGCAAAGTGGAAGAAATTTACGTCCGAATGAGCAAAACAAACGCCACAATGTGTAACTGTGCTCTTTAATGCGGTTTGTGCTCGTAAAATTTCAAACTTCTATTCAAACCGGAAGTCGTTATTCAGCTCGCTCTAAACGGGATAAAATAATTTTTCGAATGTCTTTTCACGCGTTTTCGAGCGCGGAAAAATGGCATTTCCGGTCTACTGAGAAACTTGAAATTTTAGAAATGTAAAGTACTACTCCTATAGAAGTTGCTCATGAAGTGTTAAGTTTCTAACCGAACGGGAAGTATTATTTTAGCTGGCTCCAAATCGTGTGATTTAATGTTTGTGATGTACAAAACGCTCTCTCTTGCCATTTGGAGCGGGCTTAAATGTCACTTCCGGTTTGAATAGGGTCTTGGAATTTTAGGGATATAAACCACTACTCATGACGTTAGTGCCTGTAAAATTTACAGTCCATATCCAAACCGGAAGTGCTATTTCGTTTCGCTCCAAATCGTGTTAAACAGCTAATAAGTGATAAAGATTTACAAACTTGTGATTTGGAGCGAGAGAAAACAGCACTTCCGGTTTGGTCAGGAACTTGAAATTTCATGGACACTAACTTCACGACTAGTAGTTTATGTCCCTAAAATTCCAAGTCCCTATTCAAACCGGAAGTGCCATTTTACCCCCCTCCAAATAGCTCCACATCAAGCACGAGTAATAAATCATGCATTCCATCACGGATTAAAAATGAATCATTCTACAAAAAAAATACTGTAAAGTTGGGTGTTTTAAACTGAAATTCAATAAATTTCCCGATCATTCTAACATTATTATATTTTATTTATTTACTTCGGTTAATAATGTATCGGCCGCTTTTAAAGTAGTCAGTAAATCGATAGAAATGTTATTTGCCCGACGGTTGGGAGCATTAAAAAGTATAGTGGACAGTGAAAGAATGTGATCTCATGTCCAGATGGAAATGAAATAAAGGGAATGCCAAGGTAGAAAGATATGCGTAAGTGAAACTTGACAGGACATCGTATCCTGTCTCAATTCCGGGTCCATTCTCAAAGAAATGTGCTTTTTCTTACTTCTTTTTATTGAATCCGATTGCATTCTCCCCGAGGAAAAAAATATACTTTCCAATCATTGAGTTCTTAAAAAGTGAGGAAAAATTTTATTTCATCAATTCTGTTTCTCTCCATCAAAATGGAGGCCTAAACTCGCGTTTAGCATCGTCACATATCAAATTCAGGCCATAAATTACGTTTCTGGTGCAGTTTGCCAGAATATCATTCGTTGCGAGGGAGTTCAGCGACCTCTTTTCGCGTGTCCATCACGTGGCAATTGTGAACACTCAAAGTACTCGCCGCCGGGTGTCGTCTTCCTTTCACTCGGTGGGTCACCCCAAACTGATTTGCCAGCGGAAATCGGCACCTCTGGATTCGTGTGTGAGTAGAATAGGGCAAACGGGCGCCCGGGGGGATGCAAGGGACGCTGAGTGAAGATAAAAGGGTAAAGAAAAGGAAAAAAGAAATTTTGAGGGACATTTTTTGAATTTGAAAGTTATTTGCAGTGAGGGAACAGATGATATTCACGCTCTAATTGCTACGATCCAAAGCGCATATTGAGTCGTATGGACGTCATTTTAATGTTCAAGTTTGACGTCTCAGAACGTCATGGTGTCACCTATTTAGACAATGTTTAGTCGTCCGAATCTGATATCCAATTTATGTAATTTCGACTTCAAATTTACATAATTCTGACATCAACAATTTTGACGTCCAAATGACGTGATAATCAGGACTGCTGACTATTGAAAAAATCGCCTAAAAATGACTTTTTTTTACGTCGAAATATCGTCTCAATAATGTGCATTATTTTAAAGTCCATTTTGGACGTCATATTTACATCTCATTTACATTTTGGACATCTTTTCAAAATAAAAGACGTTAACTGGACTTTAACATGACTTTGACATGAGACATTCCTATCCTTTTATGGGAATATCCCGTAATCTAGTACCCATGGGCACTCCATGAGACATACAAATTAATGAATTTAAAAATAATGCAAATTCCAAAGTGTATTCATAGAAACTCCACAAACAAAATGAATATACCATTTGAGTCTTTCCATGCGGTTGTCAAGGTGACCGCGTCGACGGACTAGTAATAGCGCTATTTCTGCGCCCCATGTATGTACAATAGAAAATAAAATTAAAAAATTACAAAAGCTTATCACACCCAAAAACCCCACGGAACTCCACTCTGCCCATGCAACCCCACAGTCTTGGTTTGCACTCTAAAGAGTAATATCAATTCTCACACAATGCAGTCAGGAGAAAGACATTCTTAAAAAGAAAATGGCATCAAAAATTTGTCGAAGTTAAAACACAGATTTCACAATATAAACACAAACAATTTTTTTAAAAAATATAAACAATTTGTCTCTACACTATAGTATTGATTGCAATACTAACTTTTTTGCATTCTATTGCAACCATATTGTATTTCAGTGGATGCTGCACAAAGTTGTTGTATACTTGTTATATAAGGAAATAAATATATCTTTCTGCCTCTGGAGCTGGGCAGATGTTTGCAATACCTTATCACAGAGTTAGGATTGGCCTCAGGCCTTAACCTGGGGATACAACATTTGGCACAGTCAATGGTGCTGGACCTCTGCAAGCACAGCTCTACCTTAGATTTATGACTGTTCAAGAAAATAAGGAGCAATATCTTGAGAAAAAGTGTTGGATATAACACCAACAAAAGAAGTGTAATGGATAAAACTGAGTCAAATTTCTAACCCTAAATAAAATGGCTAATATTGACTTCCCAGACACAAAATTTAGTATTTTCCCCATTTCATCAACAATAATATTGTTCTAACCAACTACTAACTCTTTTAGCACCAGTAATAATGAAAGGAAATAAATCTCCCTACCTTTTCTTGTCCTCCAGAGATTGTTGAATATTGCATGTCCTTATCTCCACACTTGAATTGGCCTTTGGTTTCAACCTGGGGATAAAACAAACTCTTTACTATGAATATAAACAATATCCCACAATATAAAAGTATAAAACTCAAACAAAATGCATTGATGTTCAGTAAAACTCACTTAGGAACAACACTTGCCATGTTATTGACCATAAAAATCAAAAATTCTTTAAACTACCTTTCAATATCCAGCAAACACCCCATAATAAACCCATTTACATGATTGTATTATTGCATTTGATACTATTATAATTTGAAAACTGCATCTTCAACACACAATAAACCAATTTGCACAGATGGAAACCAAAGAATGGCAATTTTGCATTGCTTTGCTTCACACTTAATAAAATTGAGTGTTTCATTCCATTTGTTTTGATTGGATTTCAAATAAAATATTCCTTTCACATACCTTTCTTGAAAAACTAAGAACTTTTAAAAAACTCTCATATTAATATCAAATTTTCTCATTTAAAAAAAAAATCTTTTATTAAAACTACAAATCACAGAAATTTTTCTTCAAATTCCAAAACCAAATATTAAACAAAAAGATAAAAACAATATAATAAAGAAATTGCAATTTTTATTACTTTTGAAGCCGAATAGAATGAATAAATTAAAAAAATTGAAAGAAATTGAAAAATATATATTTGCATATTCATTCTTCCCTCACAACTACTTCATATCCCGAGACATAAAGCCGCTTAAAAATGCATGACATCATCCGCATCCTAATAAATTTCGCCCACACAATAATGATGCGAAAAGACACTCGGCAAACAGACATCCAATTCCATTTACATTTTAAATTGACTATTCCGCACGAAAAAAATTAGAAATTCAAACAAAAAGTGAGCGAAACTAATTCCAAATCCTCTTATTTTCATAAAAATCGTCTCATTTGTTGACTCGAAATGCAAAAATTGAGGATAATCCGAAAATCCATTAACAAAGTGGGCAAATTCGATTAAAACTGCCAAATTGGAATTAAAAAGTAAAGTAAACAATAAAGAGCGGTTACGAGATGGACATCTGTTTCGAAATGACACGAGATGAACAATGTTAGAAACAGAAAGCGCGAGATGTGATCAATACCCACACCTCCCTGCGGCCTGCCATCGTGATGAAGAGTTTGTCGTCCAATGGGACTCCTGGGTTCGTCTTTTGCCACCACCAAAACTCGTTTCCGCTCGCTCGTCAAGTATAATTCAGCCGCTACAACACAAACATTCAATTTACGACTCGGTGCAAGTTCGCAAATAGTTGTTTCCATACTTCGCTTTCTGTGATGCCACATCTGGTTCAATTTAAGCAAATTAATTCTTATTAAATGTGTAAACAAAAGTTGGGCGGTGCCGATTCCCTTATTTGTTTAGCTATTCAGCGAATATTTAATACGCAGTGTAACGTTGGGTTCGGCTTTTGCCGATTAATTGCATTATGGACGGCTCGGTAAGCTAAATCGTGAGTGTTTGTTAGTTGGGGTGACGTTTGGTGCTTTGAAAGGCACTTCCGGTAAAAAAAATTTTAAAGGTTTTATGGAACTTGAATTGTTTTTGATGTTTTTGAATCTCAAATATTAAATTTTTATTTTTTTAAAATTTTATTCTATGGGTGCTTAAAATCGAACTTCCGGTTTAATTAGAAAACTTTTAACTATTTGGTTGACCATTGTATTTGTACAATAGATCTGTGCTCTCTAATAGTTTAAAGCTCATAATTCAACGGGAAGTGCCCTGATTGATTCGTTCAAATTGAAAAATCTAATTACCGGTATTCTTCGTTTAAAGGTCACTTCGATCCACTTTGAAGAATTCTTAAAGCTATTTCCGGTTAAACTGGGAACCTTAAAATTTTATAAGCATTATCTCAGTCAACAATAGTCTAGATCTTACGAATTTCAAGACTCCAAGTCAACCGGAAGTGCCTTCAAAAACGCTCCAAATTGAACAGAAGTGATTACTTCTGCCCTTTGTGGCTCTTTTGATCAGCTCTTAAAGCCACTTCCGGTTCAGATAAAACCTTAAAACTCCATAAACGCCAACTCCAAGTACAAATCTTAGGATTCAGTAAATCCCAAGATTCTCAAATCACCGAAAATGCCATTAAAACCCACTCCAAATTGATTAAAATCCCTTACTTCTGCATCCATGAGGCTTATTATCTTCTTCTAAATCAACTTCCGGTTGCTCCAGACCTCTCAAAATTTCATGGACACCAACAACATCAACAAACCCCCACCTCAACTAATCCAAATCCCCCTACCCTCCCCAAAACTCCTCCAAAAACAGCCGTAATAACAGCAATTTATAAACACATTAAACCTCTTCCCCCACTTTGTAGCGAATAATGAATAATTGCACCGTACTTTCACCATATTTCCCGCTCCATTGCATCAAGAAGTATCAATTCCATCCTATAAAAGCGTTTCCAACCGTATTACCAAGACATCCTTCACGCAACAAAGTTTTAAGTGCATTTGCAAATGTGTCCGATACATTCGAGTTTGGCAATTTGACACATGAAAAATGAATGACAACGATTTTCCATTTGAAATCGAGACCGCGCATCACACCTCATTCACTTGTTCGTACGCGCCTCGTTTTCCGGTTTCAACTCGTTCAGTTTCATCTTGGAATCAATTCAATTTCCTGTCCCGAAATCCTCTAAGACTATTTTTGGTCGACAAACTCGTCGCAGACGTGTCAATTCGGGTTAAATACGTCGGTGCGTATAATCCGCGAGTCCTCTCGCACAAATCTGCTCAACATTTCTAATAACTAAGAGCACATTCTCTCAGAACACGATGCCAAAAAGGATATTCGAGCAACTTGACGGGTCGAGATGAGACCTTGGTCGTATATCGATTCGGACCTGTTCAAAACTGAACTGAGACGTCCAAAAAAAGATAGAAAGGGTGAGTTTTCGAGCGATCAAGCGTGACATGTCGAGTTCGCTTTTTTTTTCTTCTTTTTTATTTTTTTATTTTTATTTTTTTTATTTTTTTTATTTTTTTTTTGATGGCAAGTGGCAGGAAAAGTAAACAGGCTTTCTCCGCTTTGGCTGGAAAATACAAGCATCTTTGCAATCATAGAAATGCGATTTTTTTTTTTGTTTTTTGCTCGTTGTTTTGAGTTTTATTGATTTTTAGCTTTTGAGTTTGAAATTAGAAGTTTGGATGAGTGGAATTGTTGTTTATTGTATTTTTTTGGAGTTTGTCGGGTTTTTTGGGAGTTTTTATTTGAATTTTAAAAAATTTGTTTCGTGGAATTTTGTTTGAGTTTTATAAATTTGAATTTTGTGTTGAGATTTGGTTGTTTTGTTATGGATTTGGTCATTTTTTTAGTCATTTTTTTTGTGATTAAAATTAAATGAAAACAAAACTCGGACGCATGCGCAGTAAGAGAAAAAAGTGGAGGTAAATTTTCGTTAAATTGGTCGTAATGCATTTAATTTAGCATTTTCAATATATCGATGCTATTTTCGCTAATATTTGTTGTTTAAACAAAAAAAAGAAAACTAAAACTTAGAAAATTTAATTAAAACCCTCTAATCGTTCGTGCGGGCTTTAATTTAATACCGTATTCACAAATTACTAGAAATTTCCAAATGCGTAAAAAATCCAATTTTAAATAATAGTATTTTATTTCTGTTTTTGTAACTTATATCATAATATTTTTCATTCTAATTTAAATTAAGGATCTTTAAACTTCAATTTACTTTTTACATTATGATTTTTTTTCTTCGTAATCATAAGATTCCCGAATTTAACATCGCCTCGCCTGTTTTTCAATTAATTTTTCTCTTTTCATATGAAATTCACAAATGATCCTCTCTTCATTATCGACCAATACCAGCAAAGCTAAAGTAAAACAACTTTAACATCAAATTTCAATCTTTATAAAAAAATAAATAAATTACTTCGTTATAACGAGTTTTCGTTATAAGAAAAATTTTTAACATGGATGCCTATGGAGATTTATTTTAAAATTCTAATTTATAGTTTTAATCAAACAAAAGCGTAGAAAAATCATTGATAACAGCATTAGTTTGAAATAAATGACGAGTGCCAAGTAAATTGAATCGGAGTCACCTTAAAGAGCGCCATCTGCCAGCAAAATTGTACAATTTCAATCCGTTTTAATTTTTTTTTTTATTTGAAAAAAATTTATACTACTTAAGCCAAGTTAAGTCTTCGACTAGTCGTAAAGTGAAGATGAAAATGAGAAATTATTCCACTGCCATTTTAATCGTATCACGTCAGGGCAAAGCCAGCATGATAAAAAGATTCTTCTTTCGAATCGAGTGCCAAATTATTTGCTCAAGTGATTTAAAATACAAAAAATTGCTCAAATAAAAACATTTATAAGTTTCAATTTAAAGATTCAAAAAAAATTTTTTTTGCTTTCCTGCATTGCAATTAGGGGTAGGGTGTCTACTGTGAAGGCTAGTTGAAGCGAGCTAAAATGGCACTTCCGGTTAAGATGGAATCCTGATATTTTATGACAGAATACAGTAAGGGTAGATGTGTAAGACCTTAAAATTTCAGGATTCTGATGTGACTAAAAGTTAAATTTTATTTGTTTCAAACTCAGTGAAAAGCAACAAAATTCAACTATCTAGCTGTTTTGAGCTGCTTAAAGTAGCACTTCCGGTTAGGATAGAAACGTAAAATTTTAAGAGCATCGACTATATCAGTAATCCAATATAGTCCTACAATTTCAAGTCTATAATCCAATCGGAAGTACCATTTTTTCCAGCTCCAAGTTGAGTGAAGAGACTATTAAAGTTTGATTCAGCCGACTTCATACCAATTTGGAGCAGTCTAAACTGTCACTTCCGGTTAAAACACAAACATGAAATTATAAGAAAACCAACTACATGAGTAACACTCCGTGCCCCTAAAATTCCAGCTCCTTAGTCTAACCGGAAGTACTCCTTTTTCCTGCTCCAAAGTGAAAGAAATTAAATCTGCGATTACACCTGCTGTACACCAATTTGGAGCAGTGTAAAATCTCACTTCCGGTTAGAACACAAACATGAAATTACAAGATCACCAACTACATGACTAACAATACATGCCCTTAAAATTCCAGCCCTCAACTCCAACCGGAAGACCCACTTTAAACCGCTCCAAATTGACGCATCGACCAAAAACAGCGTCAAACAGCATCCCAGCACTAACAACTCCAGCAACAAATTGCTCCCAAATCCACATCTCAAGCAAAACAACGCAAACAGGTTACATTTCCGGGTGAGCATTTATTGAATAATCAAATTGAAAACACAATAGAAACACGCGCAGTGACAGAGATTAATGCAAACGATGCAAAATCACAATGCACCGGAAATTGCAGCTACCGTCGGATTATCTAATAACAAATTCCATCCAACTTCAATACCGACCGGAAATTCCCATCAAATTAATGCGCGCATCTTTTATTTTATTTTCGCATTTCCTCCGAAAACAATCAAAATAAACTTGGTGTCTTCGACAGCCAATTAAAAAGCCGTGTTGGCATTCTCCCCTTAAATAAGCCGCCCTTCTATTACCGCATTACAAAGTAAGTGAACTACGATCTTAATTACCATTTGGTGAAAAAGTTTGCTATTGAGGCGCCAGAGTAAAACGGGAATTAATCCCTTTGGCACCCCATTTCTAATCATCGTCGTCATCGTCACGTTAAATTGTCGCGTAAAGAAGAAAGTTTAAGGTACAACGTGTGGATGAAAATGTGTCGTAAAGTTGTTGTATTGTCGTAAAATGAATTTGAGGAAAAAATAGACGGTGGAATGTTTTTGAAAAAGTTAAAGGGTTTAAGTGTGTTTGTTAAGTGAGGAATTTCAATGAGGTGGTTTATGGGTTTCTAAGATGTTTACGGGGAGTTTGTATTTTGTAAAGTTGGTTTTAAAGTTTGTGGGAAAATATTTTGGTAAGTTTTGCCAAAGATGAATTTTGAAGGTTTGAGCGGGAAATTATTTCGCAAAATTTTGCGAAAAATGTACTTTTGAAGTAAATTTCGGCGGATTGCGGATGTCATGTTTTAATCGAAAATTTTCGACAAAATCGGTTTAGAAAAAAAAAAATTCGACAAAAATCAGTTTTGAAAAAAAAAATTGACGAAAATCAGTTTTGAAAAAAAGAAAAATTGACAAAAATCAGCTTTGAAACAAATTTTCGACAAAAATCAGTTTTGAAGAAAAATTTTGAGAAAAATCGGTTTCGGAAAAAGAATTGTGAAAAAAGGCTTTTTCGAAAAAAAATTTCGACAAAAACAGTTTCGAAAAAAATTGCCTTTTTCCAAAAAAAAAAAATAAATTTCGACAAAAACATGGCTATCAAAATAAATTTCATTGAAATTCCTACAATTTCAGAAAAAATGGCTTTATCGAAATAAATTTCAGTAAAATTTAATTTCGAAATAACTTTCAATAAAACTCACAATTTCGTCGAAACCTTTCGACAAAATCACAAAAATTTCAGGAGAGCAATAATTTTCAAAAAAACATTTCGCCATTCACAAATCCCAAGACATTTCGGCAAAAAAAAAAAAAATTTCTGTACAAAACCTTCCAAGTAAACAAATTTTCTCGAAAAAAAAATCATAAAAATCGGTCAAACTTCCCAACTAAATTTTTGAATCGACACCCCAAAATCAACCCTTCCACACCTCTTAATCACCCCATCCCACAACCGTCCCTTTAAAAACAAAGTTTAAGATAAACACGTGTATAAAAATGTATCATAAGCTCTTTGTAATATCGTAAAAATGAATTTGAGTAAAAAATAGACGCCAAAAGCCCTTTAAAATGTTCCCCACTTCCTTTCAGGTGCAATACATCATGGCTGACTTGAGCTTTACTCTATAAAATGGCTTTCACCCAAAGTGACTCTATCTTTTGCTCGGTTGGGACACGTCCAAGTAAAAAGCTTTCTAGGCTTTGAAAAAGATAGACTTGTATCGAATTTTCCCTTTTTTCCTTCTTTTTTTCACCTGTATCGATTTTTCTTTTTTCTTTTTATTTTTAAAGTCGAAAAATATTTTTCCAACTTTTCAAAGTTTTTAATTAAAATCTCAGGTAGCGAATCAATTGATTTTCTCGTCCGTTCGCGCAAATTCTCGTGTGACCGATAATTATCAGATGCCAATGTGAACATCTTTGGTTTTGCGTCTCTGCGAGCTGTCTGTTACCATAGAGATGGCATCTGTAATCGATTTGGTGCAATTCATTGCGAGGATAAGGTCCAGAATGAGGATGTTAGCAAACTCCCTTGTTGAGCAAGAACTTGTGATAATGAAGCTAATGGAAGAGCGCGCCAATCAATGGACAATAAGATGATCTTCTCTTTCGCATCAAACAACATAGCAAGTGTCTATCAAATCAGGCAATAAATTGAGTGTGTGCAAGTGTTGATATTGGCTCAGGAATGAGTTTGTGGGGTGGAAGAATTGCGGGTTTAATTGGTTTTTAGTTGGGAAATGGGTTTTGGGGATGATTTTTGGGAAGAGAAATGGTTCATGAGAAGTTTCGGGAAAAAATTCTGAGAGTTTTCGGAAAGTTAATAGTTGGGAAGAAAAATAAAAAAAATAATATTTTGTTAGAAAATTTTGTAGAATTTTAAAAGAAATTGATTATGTTAAAATGTACCAGGAAAAAATTGACTTTTTCGTAAAATTTTATTTTAAAAAATCGGGAAAAAAAATCGGGAAAAAAAAATTTTGAAGAATTTGGGCAAAAAATAACATTAATTATGAAATTCATTAATGGATTTCGACAAAGCATTTATAAGAATATATGGAGAAAAATATTGTAAAAATTTCTTTTAAAACGTAAAATTTCGAAAAATTTCAAAGAAAAAGTAAAATTTCAACAAAAAAATTCAAAAAATTACTCCCAAAATATTTTAACTGAAAAAAAAACTCTCCACAAATGCAAAACTTTGCTTTATTTTCATACAATTATAGAAAAATTCACTATGTCGCCAATAAACTTCAATCTGAACTGAAATACGGTAACTTTTCATTCAAAATTCCCAAAATTTCAAACCCTACTTTAACTCTTTAAAGATTTCTCACATTTCCTAAAAAACACACTTTTCTTGGCCAACATCACTTTCACTTATAAATCTAAGCTAAAATCACTTTAGCGTAAAAAATTTATGTTTTTTCATTACAAATTTCAACCAGATTTTCATTCAGAATTTTCTTTCCACCCGAAACAAATGACAAACACCCAACACCCAGAAAAATTTATAGCAAATATTCCATTTCCTCAAGTGTCAGTTGCTATTAAAATTCTCCTCTTTCATTCGAATGTGTTTCATTACTCGACATATTAAAGACTTTCGTCTGTATGCAGAAGCAAAAAGATGATGAGAAATGGAGATGGCCGACTTCAATTTCATTTTTTTTTAAAAATTAAATAACACAATTGAATCGATTGCCATAAAATGAGCGAAAAGCAGACGTTTCAACCGTCTCAACGGAATCACGTCTATGAATTTAACTATTAAAAATGGAAAACTTTAAGTGAATATTTGTGTTTGCTGCCCCTTATAACATGAAATCCCGCAATGCAATAATCTGCAGAATACAGCATTAGCTGCCCCTTGCAGCATGAAATCCCGCAATGCACAGCAATTAAGCAGCAAAAATACCTCGTTAGCTGCCCCTTGTAGCATGAAAGCCCGCAATGCACTTTAGCGCCTATTTTAACAGTAGCTGCCCCTTGCCCCTTGCACGCCAGCAACGCAGTGCTGCTACGTGCAATAAACAACCTAATCGCAGTTTCAAAATTGTACTAAATTAGCTCCTTTTTGGTTTTAATGATTTGAAAATTCCAATCAATTTCAAGGAAATTGTGACACATGTCAATAATGTACAGTTGTAGTTATCGTCATTTTTTCTTTTGCGCTTTAACGTGAATTAAAGAATCATGTCCTTTTATAATCCGAAGCTCGTTTTTCAATTACTGGATCCAATTCTCCATTAGCGGCTGTAAATAAATAATTACAATCAATCCACAGAAGAAAACAATACCAAGTTGAATCAAGGTCAAATAGAGATGTTCACCATTGAAATCGAATAGACTTTTTGAAACACATCTAGCAAGTAAAAATTTTCACAAATTTTCAATGATAATTTTTAAAAAAATTAAATATCAACAAAAAAAATTTTTAAAAAAAATCACATTTTAAATTTAAAATATCAAATAATCAATTATTCAGCGTTTCCAACCAGAAGAAACACGATCAACACCAAACTGTATTTACAAGCTTCAAAACGATATCAATTCACCATCATTTACCTCCAATCTACAAAAGGCAATCTAAGCCAAACTTTATCAAACACTCATCTTCCACATGACTGAATTTCATCCAACAACTCCATCCACCAAACTAAACTTCTCAAAAAAAAAAAAAAAAAAAAAATCGCCTGTCAACTTCCCTGCATTACCAATCAAATTTTTTCCCTAATAAAAAAAAAAAAATTTTAAATAAAAAAAAAAAATAAAAAAGAAATTTGATGAAGTTTTCATTCTGACACTTTGATACCGAAAAACTGCTTAAACTCAAGGTGGGATAGTGAAAAAGGTTCAAAGAAACCATTTGCTTCGCATCCATCTAAGTCAAACTGACACTTTTTCTCCTTTCACCTCCAGAAAAAAATCCTTTCCAGTCGAGTGCCGGTTGGTTGTATAACATTAAGGTCGAATCATGGCTCCTATGGTGATGTTCATTTGTCACAAGAATGTTTCCCGCGCTTATGAACTAGCGGAGGTGTGGCACTGATGGCTTTTCGGGGCGCTTTGTCGATCAGTCACTGCTGCAATAGCAATAGAAGCCGATTTCTCAGCCAGGAATAAGGAGGAGGTCAGTAGAAGAAAACAAGCAAGAAATCCTATTTGCTCGCGCCTTTCACGATGGCAACGTCCATAAGGTTCAACTTGTTTCAATTTTTTTCTTTTTTCCTGCTCTGATTGAATGGCATCACAAAACGAGGGGCGTTCGTTCCATTTGTTATTTTTTTTTGCTTTTGTGAGAATGTTGACGTATGATTATAGACATTGAGGACAGAAATGACCGTGATATTATGAAAAAAGTGAAGAAATTGGTTTTGGAACGCGTAAGAAAATAGGATTTTCTTTTTTCTTTTATTTTCTTAATAGAAAAATCCGATGACGTCGATAGATTGACTTGTTTACCCATGAAAAAAGTTCTTTCCCACAAGTTATTATTATTATTAGGCTTCAAGGTGACGGTGTGTAATTAGATATAAAATTGGATGTGGGCCAGGAAGGGGGAGGAGGGGGTGATTTGGATGTGTTAGTTAGGGTTTTGGTGTTGTTTTTTTTTTTGAAGAGGGATGGGTTTTGTGATTTTTGAAATTTGTGGATGGTGGATTTGGGTTTGGTGATGGATTTGATGGAAATTTGTGAGGAATTAGAAAAAGTCGATGATTTTGTTTGGGGATTTACAGGAGAGTCGATATTGCTTGGAATTCGATAATTTGTTTAAATTAGTGTTTTTTGAGTTGAAATTCGAAATTCGGTGAATTTTATTGAATTTCAACAAAAGTTTTTAAAAATTCGACAAAAGTGTATTCGAAATTGTACTTAAATTTGTTCAAAATGGGCAAAAATTTACTCGAAATTTGATCTTTTGACAAATTTAAACACAATTTCTCAAAATTCGAAATAAGTTTGATTGAAATTCGACACATTTAATAGAAAATCAATGACATTCACTAAACTGTATTTGAAAATTTGCATAAAATTCACTAAACTGTATTTGAAAATTTGCATGAAATTCACTAAACTGTATTTGAAAATTTGCATGAAATTCACTAAATTCGAAAATTTGCAAGAAATTCACTAAATTCGAAAATTTGCATGAAATTCAACAAAATACATGCAACAATTAAAACATCCCACAAAAAAAAAAAAAAAAAAAAAATCCAAACTGTGAAAATCCCGTCAAAATCCATCCACATCTCAAAAACACATCTAAAAACTTCACCACTTAAAATCAAATCAGCTCAACAACCCCAAACTCAAACACCCCACAAATCCAAAACCCTCCCAACACAAAACAGATCAATTCTCAACTCCAACCTTTCGCTCTAACCTCCTTTCAACAACTTCGCAACAACAAAATCACAAAACCAATTCAATACAAACATCCCCCTCCCACTTTTCTTACCAAAATACTCAAAAATTCAGCAAAAAAAAAAAAAAAAAAAAAAAAAAAAAAAAAAAAAAAAATAAAAAAAAAAAAAAAAAAAAAAAAAAAAAAAAAAAAAATCAAATTAAAAAAAATCCCCGATAGCAAAACAGATGCGAATCAAATCAAAGAAGAAAATTAATTATTCACAACGTATTCGCTTAAACACACGAGCAAACTAATAAAGACGCGACAGGAACACTCAAGAATGTAACTCGTAGCCATGGAAAATTGAAAAAAAAAAGAAAATCTCGTATTGTTCTTTCGTTCCAGGACTGGCGAAAACATTATTGCATTTTTCTCGAAATCAAAAACATTAATGAATTCTGTTTCAATATAAACTTAAATTGCATTTTGCCTCGTACGGTTGCATGATCAATTCACTCGTTACTTTCAATTTCAGCCCCACGTGCAATCAATTGCTAGTGATTAGCCGTTTTGCAGGGGGAAACGTTTCTACGACCCTTTCGTGCCAAAAACAAGTTTCATTTTTATCCCGGTTTCATTCGGTCAAATTCCAACGTGCGAAATGTAACAGCGCGTGAAGTAAATGGTCGACATATTTTTAAAAATTTGTTTTAAATTTAATAATTTTTTGCACAAATATAATTATTTGGTTTTTTCTACGTAAAATTAGTGTTTTGTTTTCTTTTTAAGCGAAAATTAAAATGGGATTTTGTGAAATTGAAATTAAAAAATCATCATCATCCAATTTGGAGCGGATTAAAAGAGCACTTCCGGTTTAGTTAGAGGGTTGAAGTTTTAACCTCGCAGACGTCTAGTCATGTAGTTAGTGTCCTTAAATTTTTTAATCGCTAACTCAGATGGAAGTTGTATTTTTGTCTAATCCAAATCGCTAGTTAACTCAATTTGGAAATTTTTATGAAATTGTAGGAGTTAAAAAACCTCAATTTGGAGCGAGGAAAAATCAATTTCCGGTTAAGTTACAGGCTTATAATTTTAAGGGTATGGAGTACTACTATAGTAGATAGAGTTTACAAAATTTGTAATTCCTCAGGTAACCGGAAGTGCCATTTAAGAGTGCTCTAAATTGGAAGAAATTCGTTTAATTAAGCAATTCTAAGCGAGCTGAAATGACACTTCCGGTTTCATTGGAACCTTGTATTTAAAAAAAAAAATGAAATACCACTTTCTAATTAATATCCTCAAACTTCTATAAAGTGCTTCTTTAGCTCACTCTAAATCGAAATACGTCAACTTAGATCGATTTTGAACGATTAATCTCAGTTTCAAAGCAACTAAAATGCCACTTCCGGTTTGACAATAACCTCAAACTCTTAAGAACCCAACCACCCACTCATATAATCACATCCCTGAAAATCCTAAAATCGCAAGCTCCACCACAAACCGGAAGTACCACTTTCCATATCCACTTTCACTTTCCACACGACCACCAACTTCCAACTTCCAAACGGACAACCATTTTAATTACCATACCCTCATCCCATATCCCCCAATCCACCCAACTAAAAAAAAAAAAAAAAAACCACCAAAACTCATTACACAACCCTCTTTTTAAAAACATTTTAATAAAATACTCAACTTGCACAATTTTTAATCTCTTCCCTACCTTCACATCTACCTACACTAACTAATTAAAATGCAAATTAATAAATTTTCTCAGAAAAAAAAAAAAAAAAAAAAATCTCAAACTCCAAACTCCTTTGATCCCCCCTTCCAAAAAGAATTATTCAACCCCCATGCAACAATACCTCGAATAAATCACTTTTCATTTCTCCATCTGATATTAGAAACATTTTTCTCTCATCGCTCGGAAAAATGTATTGCGAATTAATTCTTTACTTCACTTAACTTTGCCACTCCTTCTCGCTCCTTATCAGTTCGCTGAGCCCCATTTGACGCCGCTATCGGACGTCTACTTCACATTACAAGCCAGAGGCAGCTTATGATTCCCTCCTGCGTCGTGCGAAACTGCTCTTCACATCCCCAATCGGCACGTGGAACCTGCATCTTTTTATACCCCTAACTCTTGTACACAACTTGCCTCTTACATCTTATCTCTTCGCCGACCCTTGGGCTCCCAATCAAGCGACTAAAATATTTCTTTTCGACCGAGTAAATGAATATTTCACTCCGCGTGTCAATAAAAACAATTTATTTCGCGCATCGGAAATTTATGGTAAAGGAAAATTAATAAACGCCATTTACTAACATTGCGCGCACCTGTCGAGGTAATGAATCAAAAACAATGTTGAAATGGACGCCCCGTTCGTAATTTAATTACGAGTTGGGAGTTAAAAAAATTTAAGAAAAAATTTTTTTTTTTTTTTTTTTTTTTTTGGTTTTTGTATTTTTTTTTATTGCATTGGAATGGGAAAGAGAAAAATAGTTGAAATTTGCGACAATTAAATTCGCATTACTGAACGTGAATTTTAAGAAGTTGGCGCCGCGTGTTACGGACTCATTTGCAATCGAGATTAGAAGTACGGAAACGAGTAAATAACGACTAAGTTTTGTTTTTCAACTTATTAAACACTCGATTCGAGCGGAAGTTGTTGCAATGCGCGCTGCGAATGCCGAAACTCTCAATTTCCACTAATGGACCGACGGTTGAAGGAAACGCCTGCCAAACATCAAACCAAACACTCATTACGCATGCGTTTAGTGAGAGTTGGTGGTCATTAAGTGAAATAAAGAATACTTGGGAAAAAATGAATCGATAATCACCTAGCACGCCTCTGTCAAATTGATCTTCAACACCTGGTAAACGAAAACAAGGCGTAAATCATTTTTGTTGTAGTTATAAAGAGTTTTTATTATTATTAAAAAAGCGTAATTTATTTTGGATTTTAGTAATTTTTATTGCATTTTATAAATTTACAACTTCAAATTTCGTCTTCAAATTGAAAAAAAATGCTTTGCAGTTTTTTTCTAGCCCGCGAACCTCGCTATAACGAATCATTGAACAAAAAAACAGTTCGTTGTAAGGAGTTTTCGCTTTTATATTTTAAACATGAGTCTATGAGTGATTTATTACAGAAATCGGTGATTTTTAATCTTTTCGTTATAACGGGGTTTTGGTTACAAGTTCGTTATATCTAGGTTTAACCGAATTTCAAATCTTCACTTTTGACCCCAACTTTTCTTAAATACAGTAACATAACAAACTCGCTTATAAACCTCGTTACAACGAACTGATTTCTTCACCCACATCAATTCCTTGTAACGAGGTTCAACTAAACACCAATTAAAATTTCCAAATTAAATTAACAAAACCTAAAATTTACATTTTAAACACATTTCCCCACAAAAAAACCCTAAAATTCCAACATCTCCAACTTTGACCATAAACTCACTTCCTCAAAAACCCATAAACTTAACCTCCAACTCCCAAAACTATTCAAAAATAATTCCCCCCTTTATTACACACATCCTCATTCAAATATGATAAAACTCCTTCATTTCCTCTATAAAAATTTGTAAAAATAACCCTATTGAGGGAGGAGTCGCACAATTAGTAGAGAAAACGACCCGCACAATAAAAGCCAAAGGTAAAACGCCTAAAATCATTATTCACCTTCAAAGAAAATCCGATTCAGCATTACGTCACCTTAAGAATTTCTTCAATTCTCCTTCAGACACAAACAGAAAAAAAATTCCTTTATTCAACTCCGGTGTGAGAAAGACTAATGATATACTAGATGAGTGTCTTTTTAGTCATGGGAGATTTTCATTCTCTCAGCCACCTTTCGCAACTGAACAATTGGTGAAGACTTTGGATGTCCTGGATCGATATTTGCGAGAAAATGCAATTTTTAAGAGGATAAATTTTGTTTTTAAAAACAATACCTAAAATGCAATTATGAGTTAATATAAATAATGAAAATAAGTGACAGTAATTAAGAATCAACACAAAACAATTACAAAACAATTGAAAATCGTCGAACAGGTTGAGTCTCGTTATAACGAACTGTTTAGCGGCATCCCAAGTAGCAAAATCTGGTCGAAAAAACCAAAAAAAAAAAACGTATTTTTGATGTCTTTTTTAGACGTCGAGAAATGGTTGTGCAAGTCGCAGCTGGACGCATTTGAGACGTTGAAGTAACGTTGAAATAACGTTGAAATAACGTTGAAATAACGTTATTTCTATGTTGTTTTGCACAGTTCAAAAATCGTTTAAAAAACGTCAAAATTAACGTCAAAAATACCAAAAAATTTGGTCAGAAACAACGGCAAAAAAACGTCAAAACAACGTCAAAAAAATGTCAAATCAACATCCAAAAAACCAAAAAAATTGTTTTCAAAATGTCAAAACAACGTCAAAAAAACGGTGTCAAAAAAGTCAAACACCAATTAAACAAATTCTAAAATCAGTAGATACATTCAAAAATTAAACTAAACTTATGTAACTGTTTTCCCCAACACTCTGTCACTATTCTGGGTTCCACCAACGTTCACTATCACCTGACTCATCATCATTTCATCTCATTTCGTCCTAAAAATCCCAAAAAAGCCCAAACTCTCTTCGCCTCTTCCCGAGTCTGCAGACACGCGATCGCGTCCCCGCCCCGTCCGCCATTTTGTTTTGTTTTTCCTTTTTTCCGAGTGTTTTTCTTGTGTTTTTTCCGGGAATCGTGGTTTGGTTTGGTAGTGGGATTAAGTTATGATTTTTTTTGGTTTTAAAAAAATCCAAGATGGCGTCGGGGTAGAGGAAGTTGATGAGTCCAGTACAGTAAAACCAATTAATAAGAAACAAAAAAGAAAATTAAATAAAAATTCCACCAAATTAATTAACTAACTAATTTAATTGAAAATAAATTTAAATAAATTTAATTATTTTTTCACTGCTGCGGTCTTAAAACGTCAATTCACGACTGTTTGTCTACGGACATAAACGTTGCTAACTGTAACCCTTTTATCTTAATGAAACGCGACACTCTGAAAAGTGCAATTGAGTTAGTTGCGCACAAATAGTTAATTTGATTAAAATATTGACCCAATCTGATGTATCCAATTAAACCAGACACGACATCTAACGTCTTTATTTTGAAATATTTCCGCATTAAACGCGCGATTAATTAAGATAAAACTGGAAATTGCAACAAACGGAAAAAAGGATCAAGTTAAGGAATTGAGTTTGTCTTAATTGACAGTGACATTCACCCAAATGTAAAAACAATAATGTTACAGTTAAGGATGAGGTTTAAAGTAAAAACAGAACAAATCTTTTCTTCTTCTTCTTTTTTTGAAGTAAAGGATGAGTGATGGGAAAAATTTTAAATTTTTCCATTTTTTCATTTTTAATTGGTATTTGGTGCTGTAAAACCCAACTTCCGGTTTGGTTTGAGGCTTTTTATTTTTTTATCATCAACTACATGTGTTTATCTATTAGTTCTGAAAAATTCAGGTCCTTAAATTAACCGGAAGTGCCACTTAAAGCAGCTCCAAATTGCTTGAATTTCATTCTTTACAATTGAAATGCTGTTTGGAGCTGGCTAAAATGGTATTTCCGGTTTGATTATAGTTTTGGAATTTTGTGAGTACTAAGTATTTATCTCTATCTTACTGTCCTCTTATTGCCAAACCTACAACCGAACCGAAAGTATCATCTAATTGAGTTTCAAATTGCTGTAATCTGTGTTTTTACACTACAAATGCAAATTGAACCTGTTTACAATCTCACTTCCGGTATGTTTAAAGCTCTACAAATTTATGTGCACCTTCTATCCGTCCCAAACTCAATATTCTGACATTCTGAAACCTCTAACAAAACCGAAAGTCCCATCTAAACCAGCTCCAAATTGCATGAATTTGATTCTTGCAACAAAACAGTACTATTTGAAGCGCTCCAAAATGCACTTCCGGTATTGCTAGAATCTTGAAACTTTTTGAGCACTAACTACTTAACTAAATCTCCAGGTCCTAACATTTTCAAGCCTCTAAATCAACCGGAAATGCCATTTAAACCAGCTTAAATTTTATAAAATTCACAATGTCTGCACTTTAATGCATTTTCAGACCGACTATAATGATACTTCCGGTTCGCTGCGAGTCTTGAAATTGTCTCGACACCGACAACGTTCTTAGACCCCCAAATCCTAAAACTTTCGATACTCCAAGTCAATCAGAAACACCATTTTGACCCGCTCCAAATGCCAGTACAGTTTTTTCAACTGCAGTGAAGCCCAACTGGACTACATCAAGCAAATCAGAGGGGCAGCAAAGTTAAATCATCAAAAATGTATGAAAACAACGAATGACTTTCTAATGATAAAGAAACAAATACTGAACTTCAAAACAGAATAAACAATCAACTTGCCCTTTGATTGTTTTCTCTTATTTGTTTTCTCTCATTGCCAAACGTAAAATTTGGTCACGTGACTCAGAATTATATCTAAATCTGGTAATTTGAAAATGCGAGGACACGTGCAGTAATTTTTAATCTTTCCAGGTGCAAGCATTGTGGCATATCCAGTCCAGTGGCACCAAAGGGTTGAGTTGTCTGGAGGCTATTTGAGCAGGTCTGGTCGAGCGTGAAATGAGATATGCATCGTCATGATTGGATGTCGGGGTTTATTTACAAAAACAATGAAATTGTTTCTCTGAGTATTTGTTTTTGGATGGTCGAGGTCAGAGTTCGGCTTGACAACAACACATTTTCTTAATTTTAATGAAATAAGACATTTTTTTATATTCCGTGATATTTGGCATCATATTCTACCAAGCTCGGTCTATTTTAGCCGGAGAATTTCTCGAGAAAAATTAAAATTTTGGTCATCTTAATTCTCGAGAAAGTTTTAGCTGTTTCTCGGGAAATAATCATCGAGAATTCCGGAGAATTTTTAAGTTCTAAGACATTTTAAGTTAGAAAAACGTTTAAGTATACAACTTTTGAATGTTTTTCAATCGTAAAATCCTTAGAAAAAAGTGCCATATTTAGCAAATGGCACTTTTCTTTTAAATGTAGTGCCGAAATTCAGTTAATTTAAATAAGGAGAAAATATGTTTTCCCTAATTTTTGATTTTAATCAGCATTATTTGAATAAATTGCAACAATATTGTATTTTTATCACTTTAGTAATTCCTAAAATGTAATTATTTACTCACGTTTAATCGTTTTAATACGTTTTCATTTCAAAACTGATATTTTTATAGATTTCTCGAAAATCCCGAGAATTCTCGTGAAATTGACCAAATATTTTTCTCGTCTCGAGAAATACAGACAAGCGAGAAATGAGAAACAATAATACAAAACAAAAAAATCATTACAAGTAAGTTCATTATAACGAGGTTCGACCTGTACCAACAATTTAAATAATAAAAACAATCTTATTTTTGTTTTTCTAAGACAAAAAAAAAGATAACCTAAATGTCTATTTCTAATTCCTCCAATGCCACTACATCATCTTGAATGCGCGTAACAAAATCCGAACTGAGTTCATCAGTCCTCAACATCTCTTCCACTAATTCACTATTCGAACCTCCAACCATCTCTTCAGAAGCTCTCTGATAACAAGAACCAACTTGGCTTCATTTGAAATTCGACACTCGACAGGATTATGGATCTACGGATCACCACTACAATTCCAATAGCTAATGAAGGAGTAGACGTACACTTCTCGCCCTTCTCCCATTTCTTTAACGAACCAATCCTAACCGGGTGAAACCACTTTTTAATTAAGCAGGTGTCACATTATGAAGGTAAGTTGCTGTGTAGAGGTCTGTAAATTATGCATAAATTATTTCTTTTTTAAATAAAAGATTTTACTTGAATTTTAATTTAGGGTTAAAATTTGTAAGTGAAAAATGAGGGGAAAATGTGCGAATTTGAGATTTAAAAAAAAAAAATGCAAATTTAAGGTTAAATTGAAAAAATGGTAACATACAAATTTAAGCCTAAAATTTAAAAAAGTAGAAAATAATAAAATGCACATTTACTATGCAAATTTAAAAGAAAAATTTGCGTAGTTAACCTCAAACAAGAAAAAAAGACGCAAAAAAAATTCAAATTTAATCAAAAAAGTGAAAAAAGTAGAAAAAAACCTGGAATTTAAAACAATCAATTTTAGGCCTAAAACTAGCAATTCAGTACACAAAAAATTTCAAATTTAAGTCTAAAAATGAGGGGAAAAAACAAAAAAAAAATATCAAATTTAAGTATATTTGAATTTTGTTTGATTTTTTTCTCATTTTTTAGAGAAAAAAATATAAAAAATTCAAATTTAATCCAAAAATGTAAAAAAAAAAGTAGAAAACTAGAACAGAAAACAATCAATTTTAGGCCTAAAAAAAACAGTATCCAAAAAAAAAAGAAAAAAAAAAAAAAAAAAAAAAACACTCAAAACCCCATCACTCCTTATAAAATAATTACAATCCCCACTACAACCCCATAACACAAAAACTTACATGTCATAATTCCAACATCAGAAAAAAAAATCCAAAAGACACAAAGACAACTAAAGGTTTAATGGTGATCGAATTTTGCTTTCTTCCTCACAAGAGATAACAAGACAAGATAAAGAAAGAAAAAGAATTCAATCTGTAGGTTGGCTTTCAACTTTGCCTGTCCAGAAACTGAAAGGAACTAAAGCTTTGACAATCGATCGGCACAAAACCCTTCGACTCTTTATTTTTCCAAGTCCCTTTCACTCTGTTCCAACTTCTGCACCCAACATCGACACTCCATTACTGCTTTCGGCTTATCTCGACTCAAAATACGCAAAAAATATACAAAAAATATTTAAAATGTCCATTACTCACTTCACCTTTAAAAAAATTTAAATATAGTCGAACTCCATTATAACGAAATGCAAGGAACCACAAATAATTTCGTTATAACGTAAATCACGTTAAATTTGCAAAATAATTTCGTTATGTCGAGTTTTGTGTTTTGTTTTACAGCAAGTGATACAAAATGTTATTTAAACGAAATTATTTAAGTGAAATTACATTTATTGACCTAAAATCAAGTTATTAATCGATAACATTGTGGGGGGTGGGGGTGGGATGAATCAGAGATTTCAGATATTTTGTTACAACCACCATTTCATTATAACGAGGTTCAACTGTAAAATAAAATATATATATCAATTTTTATTTTTAAAATTTAAAATTTTAAAATAAAATTTCTTAAATTTTTTTTCATTTTTTCAAAACTCGAATTTTAATGCTGGTTTTATGTCCCCAATTCAAATATGGATCATTGTGACAATGAATGATGTCGGAACAAATCCCGCATTTTGCTCCAGCAGCACAAAATAGTAAAAGATAAAGATCTGTCACTCAAGCAAGAGTAGACCCGAAAACGGTGCGAGTGCAGCTGCACTGCAGAGCCCGAAAACCGGCAATTGAAAAAGGATAAACCTTCCACTTCCCTTACCAACTTATAATCTTCGTTGCACTCGTAGTATTTCCTCGTTTCATCCACAGCTGACAAAAGACTAAAGCTTTGTAGCTCACTGCTTGAGCCTAGTTGGAAATAGACTCTACTCCTTTGATCCTCCACCTGTAAGTTCACTTCAAGATGCACAGAGGAAAGAAAAGGAATTTGGAAAAAAATTATTTTTGTTTCTTTAATTGCAAAATTGTGTTCCATTAACTTAAGAGATGTGTTGGATAATTGCGTGCATTAAAGAAAATCGTTTAGAAGTTGCAGATGAATTGTGTTTGGATTTTTTAAAACATTTGTGCGATTTATATTTAAATTTTCTTTGAATTTTGGTAATTTTGTTGGATTTTCATTGAGATGTTCTATGTGAATAGCTGCCCCTTGTAGCAGGAAATGCCTGCAATGCAAGGGCATTGTTGAGCGGTTTTTACTAAACTAACTCAATTTGTGGGTCCAAAAAGACTCAAAATGCCATTAAAGCAGCACAATGTGGAAGTAGCTTTCTGTCATGTAATAGCATTTGTTACAAGGAGGATCTACCGAAGTCATATAGATCCAGTGTACCTCCTTAGTTTGTAAGCTTTGACGATCATTTCAGCCTCCGACCAGAAACCTATTAAAAGTAATCTTAATCCAAAGGAATTATTGAAACCAAAGGCCATCCATTTGCTTAACACCAAACAATCAAACAGCAAATAAAGGCCAAATTTTGCATTTTAGTTAGAAATTTACAACTTTATTTCTTGGAAAACACTTGTTCTTTCAAAACAACCATCTTGGACAGCAATCCATCAAAATAAATAACAAGTCATTGTAAAGACCTGCATGGTATTTCTGCATAGGATCCATTTTTCAAAAATTCTGTCCATCACCTCAACTTGGAAAACACACTGCTGACATTTTGGGTTTTAAAAAAAACTATTCAAGTCATGATTTTTGTTAATTGTGTGTGCATTACTTCCAAAAGTTCAACATGACAACAAAAAATTAGAAAACTCAAATTGTGAAGTGAACAACACTTCAAACTCTTGTGTATCTAATGCAAAACACACAAATTGTTTTGTAATTTAAGTTTGTTTACTCAATTAAGCTAAAATTACAACAACCTATACTTTCCTCTATTCATTAAGCTTATATATGTTTAATACATCAATATAATTAGTATTTTCCAATTACCTACCAAACTCCATAGTACTCACAGTGTGGTGATACATCACCATCAATCATACAATGCCACAAACCATTCTTGTAAACAAATAACAATCAATCATTCAAATTCTATTGAAAATATGATGCTTCACTGCAAAGCCACATCAAAAACAAGTCAAAAACTTTTGCCTGATTAATTTTTTACAATTGAAATATTAATTCATTTAGCTGCCACCATGAGGCATGAAATGTCATCCTGTCATCACATATCCTCTATTGAATTAAGTACCTTCAAAAATCTGAAATGTCTGAGGAATAAGTAAATAATAAACACACCAAAGCTGGAATTTGATTACAGTTTTGTTAATTTCAGTTTTAAAAATTTATTTTTCATTTCACAATTGTTGGAAATAATTTTAAGTTGTAAAAACATGCATTTCATTGAAGATTAAGCTGGCAAGCCCCTGTCCCTTTTAATTGGTGAATATAGTCATAGAGTAGAACAAGAATAAATGGAATGCATTTCAAAATTAAAGCAGAAGGTCACTGCACAATACAGAAAGAGCTTCACATCATAATAAAACTTCACTGCAATGCAAAGCTTTGTAGAGCCAGATCTCTATTGAAATAATGAGAAAAAAGAAATATTTTTCAAAAGAAATAAAAAGCATTTATAAAGCTAAATTGATTAAAGGGACATTGATGTGGTTATTGCTTCCATTCTACAGAAATATGTCAATATAATGTAATATAATAATAGTGATGTTTATTTACTGGGAATGTAATTGTGATGTTGGGTGAAATCAAATATCATTTGATAAAAGGGTGGAAAAAAAGTTATTCTCATGTTTCTTAAGAGAACAAATAGCTCCAATGTCAGTGAAAATGATCTTAAAGGTAAAATTTAAAGTCATTGAATTGTCCACAGAAGACTTTCTGTACACCTAAATCATTTGCCCATTGAAGCTATTTACATCTCTTATAGAAATGTTAGAAAACAAAAACTTTTTTGTTGCATTGCAGTATTTGCTGTTAGTGTTGGTTATATTGTAATATTTGCCATGTTGTAGTATTTGCTAAGTTGTAGTATTTGCCATGTTGTAGTATTTGCTAAGTTGTAGTATTTGCTATGTTGTAGTATTTGCTAGTTTGCACTATTTGCTAAGTTGTAGTATTTGCTATGTTGTAGTATTTGCTAGTTTGCACTATTTGCTAAATTGTAGAATTTGCTATATTACAGAATTTGCCAAATTGTACAATTTGTTATATTGCAGTATATACTGCAACTTATAATATGTACAATAGCACAGGCATAATGCTTTTTGATACAAATAAACCTCCAAATCAGACAGACAAAACCTTCCTCTTCTACAAGTAAAAACCATCTAACTCAACCCCACCACAACCTCCAGACTTAAACAAAACCCAAACCAAACTTCTAAAACTTCACAAAACCCCTCCACCCCATTGTCCACAACTTCTTCACCAACCCTCTCAGCCTCTCACCAACAACCAAACGCACTTTCCCCACGCCCCTTTCGTTCAAACCCCCTTTTGTCTCACACCCAAAACACAGATAACATCTCAATTTATTCCACGAATAACTT
Source organism: Stenotaenia linearis (assembly GCA_034700445.1). Classification (NCBI taxonomy): domain Eukaryota; kingdom Metazoa; phylum Arthropoda; class Chilopoda; order Geophilomorpha; family Geophilidae; genus Stenotaenia; species Stenotaenia linearis. Next base: position 32,327 of record JAQIXT010000487.1, read on the forward strand.
AAAACTCCATCGATCAATACACACACACACTAAAATTTTCACTACACTTTTTTATTCACTTAGTTAAGGCCCAGAGAGGAGGAATATTTGTCGAGAAAGAAAAAAATTGCCAATTTTAAATTCAAAACCTGTGAATCAAGTCGAGAAACACGATGGAGTGTTGAAAATAAGCAGCGAAAAAAATATAGCTCTAACTGAAAACATCAACGTGTGAATGGTTAAAAAGTAGTGATGAAAGTTGGAAAGATTCCAGACGAGCAACACTGCATGGCAAACACCAGTTTTTTGTTTAAAGTGGATCTGATGCGAGCGAGTGAAGAAAAAACAAAGAGGAAGAGTAGGGATTGTCATCATTTCACTTGCAAAGGCGCAAAATAAAGAAGTTTAAAAAGGTAATCAAATTTTTAAGACTCGTCACCGAGTTTTAAGCTTCTTAACTCGCGAGTTGATGATGATTCGAAAAGATGCGAATCGTTTGCCTCGTTTTGTTTTTCACGCGCGAATAATCGCATCTACAAATTTTTCGAGCGTGCGACCAAATCCTTCAAATTAAAACGTTACTTTTTAGCTTTAGTTTTCCCATTAATCAGACTCAGTGGAATCTTTCTGTCGTTACAAAGTTCTTGTAGTTATTAATCGGGTAAAAAATTTGTGTGGGAGTGTACGGGAGCTTAAAGGTGACTTTGTTATTCAATCAAATGCTAATTCTGATGTGTAATTATAAAGTGTACTTACAGGATTAGTGACAAAGTTTGGTGTAAAACACTTCTATTTGTATTTTTCTTATTTTCGTGACCAGTTGCTTTGTTTTTAGTAGGTTTTTTTAAAAATGTGATGTGATATATCATGATATTTTGCGATATTGTAGAAAATTGCGATATTGTAGAAAATTGCGATATTGTAGAAAATTGCGATATTGTAGAAAATTGCGATATTGTAGAAAATTGCG
>JAQIXT010000488.1:0-33260 GCA_034700445.1 Stenotaenia linearis
AATGAGCAATAATTCTTTAGATGCCCAAAATTAATAGCCAATATAAAAATTAATGTGACTAGTTATCAGATTTCAGAAAATATGAAAGAATTTGGAGGCATTTCTCCTGTGCAAATTTCCAGAAAACATGTTAATCTACTCTAATTATTCCAGTTCATATTCACAGGGTTGACTGTCTGGGGATCTCTGCTCCTTCCCTTCCGGTCCAGCCACCTCCCTAGTCCAGCCCGTAAAACAGATTTTTTTCGAACGGAAATATTTTGAATCAGATTTGTTTTTAAATATTTCAAATTTGGGATTTATTTCGAAAAACAAGGGATTTTTTTCGAAATGACTTATTGGAGTTTTTTAGGTTAGGTGGGGGGTCCCGCCTCCCTTGTTAGGCTAGGATTCTGGGATGGCGAAAAAATCCTTTCGAAAATAATTGTCGGACGAGGTGTAAGATTTTTTTTCGAAAATGATTATTTTCGAAAGGATTTTTTCGCCATCCCAGCATCCTTGCCTAAGAAGGAGGCTCCCACCCCCCTTGGACTCCCCACCTAACATAAAAAACTCCAATAAGTCATTTCGAAAAAGTCATGATTTTTTCGAAACAAATCTCAAATTTGGAAATTTTCGAAGCAAATCCCATTCGAAATATTTTCTTACAAAAAAAATCTGTCCTATGGTCCTGCCCAGCCTCCTCCCTGTGAGTCATCACTGATGACCTACTAGCAAGCCTACTGACTTGTGCCAAGGGGTAAAGGGAAGGATCTCAGGGGTCTTGCATGGGCCACCATCTACTTTTGCACAAAAATTACTGGAATGAGGAATTTTTTCCCTCAATTTTTAAATGAAATTTAAAAAAATGGAATCAAAATAATTTTCACACTTGAAATTTAAAAAAAAAATTCTTGAATTTAAATTTTTGATTATAAAAGTTTTAAAAAAAATTAATTTTAAAAATAATCCCGTTTTTGTGAAAATTTAAATAAAAATTAATTTCAAAAATATTGTTCAAAATTTTAAAAAAAGATTAATTCAAATCTTTTCTGTTTCAAAAAAATTCATTTTTTAATTAAAATTATAAATGTTTTCCACTTTCAAAAAAAATCTTTCAAAGGAAAAATAAATAGGACACTCACAAATTTTATCAAAGGGTTTAGTTATTATAAAATACAAATTACTCAATGCAGAATAGGGGGAAACAACATTGAAATTTAAAGTGTGAATTTAACAATGGTAGCCGGTCATACGTATCAATGAATCTGTCCGATTCCTCCCACGCCATTTAAAATCAAACAATACATTTTTTCCTACAAATTATTGAAAATTAACATTCTAACAATGTAATGGAAAAACGTTCCTCTAAACAAATTCGACCAAATCTGTGAGTATAGTGTTATTTATATCTTTAATTTATTAGTCGGATCTAATGTCCCAACAACAACTCGTTCCCTCGAGTTGTTGTTTAAAAAGAATAGTTTGACCAGAAGTAAATGAATCTCTCCTAGGGAGAGATTCATTTACTTCTGGTTTGACCCTTAAGGTACGGGGCTCCGTACTACGCCCTCCCTAGATCCCCATGTTTAAATATCAGAATTTTCTTTTCTTTTGACTTTTAAGTTAAAGTAGTTTAAGTTAAAAAGTAGAAAATTATTTAATTTATAATTTTAGGTTTAGAACTGAGAATTTTTTGGAGGTTTAAAATTGAGAAAAAAATTTCCATTACTTTTTTTAAAATTTCAAGTTAGAAAATTGAATTTTTTAAAAAAATCTATAAGTACATGTTTCCCAATACACAGGCCATTCGATATCTATGGCTAAATACTATAGGCGAAAAGAATTCATAATCGAAATTAACATTTCAATGAATTGTTTATTGAATTTAGCTTCTAATAAAAATTTAGGAAAAATAAAATAAGAGTGTGGTGCTTGACTTATTCGCCCAAAATTTTTTTTTTAGTAAGTACTAGTGCGCGCGCGAAGAGAACTGGCTAGTCACGTGACTGTACCCTAAAATACCAAATACCAATTCTTGTGAGTGATTGAAGCAAGGTTGATAGACTGAGTAGTCTATCAACCTTGGATTGAAGGAAGAGACCAAGAGATACAGAAAAGCTTATCAGATTTCAGTGGCGACTCTAGGCCACCATACCTCACATGTCTCAAATTTAGTAACCAAGTTTATCGGCGCGTCGTTGCTATCGTTGACCCTGTTGTTCTTCTAGAGTTGTATTTTCCTCATTGGTTCTTTACTTTAGTTCCTTATATCACTGATTTTAAATATGTCATTTACAACAAAGTAATTATAATTTTAATACCTTAATTATTTGTGTTACTTACGTTACATCTCTCTACTTTACAGGGATGACCTTTGGGACGACGACGATCCGGACGATGCAAAACATCAGTTTAAGTAAAATAACTTTCGATCTGAACTGAAAACGCTATAATGGTTTTACTAACTTTATTTTTTTTCTGTAGAGAAGAAAGATCCGAAATAATGCATCCCACGTTATACATAGAAAATATTCCGGATTCTATCCATAATGTAAATATCTTTTATTTTCTAATCTTGGTTGTGTACTAATACTAGTAGTAATTTCTGTTTGGCCGATGAAGTTAAATCTATTTGTGAATAACGGCTAAACATTGATTATTGCTAAGCAAAGTGTTGCAAATATTTTTATTTTTATTTTGCTAATGAAATAAAATTAATTATTTCCTCCTAATAAATAGCAAGGACTTTATGGACTATTTTCAAGATTTGGAAATGTTCTGCGAGCCGACACGCGGCCGTCAATTAAGATCGCTAACAGTCAGATAGGGTTAGAGCTGTTTAAAATAATAGGTTAACCTCCTTTATTCATTTTGAATATTTCTCGCAGATTTGTGGTTTACGATTCGCTTGAGGCAGCTCAAAAAGCAATTCAAGCGATGAACCGAGCACCACCATTAAATTTAATTGTAAAAATGAAATTAAAAAAAGAGGTAACTGTTTATCAAGTTTTAAAAGATTGGAGTTATTGATTTTATTTATTTCAACTGTAGGGACCACCTGTGATACAAGATCGATATTCATCATGCGTGCAGGTTGATTTATTATTATTATCAAATATATTTCTTCCTTATTACTATATTCACTTTTGGACGTAATTTATGCAGGTAGCACCTCAAGAACGAGCATCAATTTATCAGAAGGTAAATAAAATATTATTATTTCTATTAGTGTTATTAATTTTTTTGTTGTAATTTACTATTCAGCAGGGAATGCCTTTGCTTCCAAATCCAGTTACGGTCCCTTTACTTAGAAACCCGTTACAATTACATCCTAGGCCAGTCGGCTGTTTCCCTCAACAGGTAACCATTACAATTTTTATTTTATTCCTAAATAACTATTTAAATCGGCTTTACTATGGATGTAGCCTGTTTATGGAGTGCCTCCAACATTTATACCCCGACAAGTGAGTCGAATGATGCAGTATGATGATAAATTGATTCCTACCGCGTGCGACAGAAGGTATAAATTTAAATTTTTTAATAAAAATTAGAACTGGTAAATTGTAAATTTTTAGTGTTGATCGAAATAAATTCGTCAACTCCAACTCCAACCATTCTGCTGCAACTCCACGGTCTTCATGTGGTACACAAGCGATGCAAAATAGACGGTAAACGATTGATCTAGTATTAGCGATAATCAATTTTCACGTACCTCACCTACTCTAGTTTACTTATTTATTAGAGATCAAGAAATTTCTGAATGGATTCACGACACCCAATATGCAAATTACCATCAAGGAATGAAAAAAAAAATTGATTATGATCCTCCCCGAAGGAAATTAGAACAGGATGAACAGGAATACAGAAGGGAACCGAGGGATGCTTTGATTTCATCAAATGAGTCGAGAAAATATTATTGCGGCGATCGTGCAATTAACAAACGGAAAATGAATGCTTGTGGTGACGGATTCTCGGATGAAGACAATTCTGATGACAAAGAGCAGGCGGATGTAGAAGATAATTTGGACGAGATAGAACGAGAAGTAAATTTTTAAAATACTTAATTGAAATTAGACGAATTACTTGTGATAATAATCAAAAAAAATATATTTTTTCTACTAATTGATGTAATAAAAATATATTTTTTAGGATGACCCAATTATAGCAATTACTGTTTCTGAGAAAGGCCGAACTGTTTCATTGGGACCGCTACCAATTTCGAAGGTATCTACGGCTGCAACTAGGATGAAGCTATCACAGCGCCCTGAATTTCGTTCAGAACCAAAAAGTGACTGCGGCGATATAAATGATTATGACAGGACAAAAGTAAAGATGAAATGAACATTTTCACAAACTGCAATAATTGATTTTTTTTTTGATTTTTTTGATTTTTGTACAATTGCAGAGAAGACATTTTTCCGAGGAGAAACATCATGGTGGAAGTCAAGAAATGTTAAAATATCAGAACAGCAATTCGCACACTAGGTTCTTAATTTTCAAACTTTATATCGTGATTAATTATATTTAGATTTAAAATATTATTTTATTTAGTCGTCGTTCGGATAGTGGTCTATCTGAAGATATGAAAACATTGAGACTTCATTCAAGGAATTCAAATTTCGCAAAATTATCAGATGGCACAGATATTAACAGACAAAATTGGCAGCCGAGAACTTCACAAATTGGAAAACATTCAACGTCGCACAAATCTGACCGGAGTAATTCCAGCAATCTCGACAGCAGTAATTCTAGTGACAGATCTGACTCGAAACCAACTCGCATACCAACTCCGAAACCAACTCGTAAACAAGCTCTAAAACCAAACGTAAATAGCAATCTAAAAGGAAAAAAAAATTCTAAAGATACAGACAGAAATGGCAATCTGAAAGAAAAAAAGATTTCTAAAGATAAATCTGTAAATGAAATAAATCACTTGAAATGATTATTCGAATGTACAGCAAAATGCACGTTCGAATAATCACTTTTTGAAGCTAAAGATTTATTCTTCAGTCATATAAAATTTCACTTTACTTTATTAGAGTTGCAGTGTAACGCCGGCCTCACGACCTCCACTTGAAAAACCTTTTAAGTGTGTTGTTAGCCATGCCGAATCTCCGGACATATTATGGATTCAGTTGGACGAGTTTAAATTAAATTGTTTAACTCAACAATTAAAGGAGCAGCGTAAACCTGACGATGTAGACAAGCTTCGAATTGGTATAGTTTATTTAATTGAACACAATTCAATATGGTTTCGAGGAGAAATCATGAAGGTAACAATTTTCAAATTTGTTTTTGAGAGAGTTTTAATTTTAATTTTTTTTTTAAAAGATAAATCAGAACGGCAAATACGATGTTTTATTAGTAGATTATGGGAAAACGATCAAAGATGTGGCAGTAAATAGCATTACATTATTATCGCATTCAAATTTTATTCATCCGTTGCTTGTACGTATGGAATAATTAATTTATAAATATCTTTAGTTTACTTAATTTCAATTTTTTTTAAAGGCGATTAAGTGCAAATTATCACCGCAAATGATCAGGAAATATAAAAGTTCTACAGAAATATTTGAAATATCACCTCGCGTAGAACTCGTGGTTGAGATAGTAAATGATGAGTTCAAAATAGTCAATATCGGTAAATAACATGGAATTTTAAATCCTACTGTTGTTTTGAATTTTACTATTTTTTATATAAATTTCTTTACAGTTTTTCCAAAATGTTCGATGAACATATCAAATAATTTTAAAATTGATAAACCAAAACCAAAGGAAGTGCAATTCCGTCAAAATCGAAGTTTGCATGAAGAAAAGCATTCGCAAATCACTGATGCTTGTTCAAAATCTATTGTGACTACAAAGGCTTCCGGAAAAATTAATCTAAATTGCAAATTTACTGTAAATGATTTGCCGAAATTGCCTTTTAACATGAAAGAAGTGACAAACGTAATGATGGTTTATGTCAACTCTGCTGAAAGCATTTGCATCTGTCCGTCAGAAAGCGCAGAAGAGCTTAACAGATTAATTTCTGTGTTGACAAATTATATTGATGCAGGAATACCCTACAAGCCGATTCAAAAAGAGTTGGTATTAGCTAAATTCACTGATGACTTATGGTACCGAGCGGAAGTAGAAGAAATTAACGCATCGGGAGATGAAGTTCGAGTTTTTTACATTGATTTTGGCAACACTGAGACGATTGATACAAGTCATATTCGACCTATTTTACCGGAAGCGCTTCAATTTCCACAGTTTGGGGTTATGGTGTCCTTAAACGAGAGACCGAGATCATTGGGCCCTTTAGAGGCATTTACAAACAAGTCGATAGACATGAGAGTTGTAAATGATAAAGTTCGTCCAATGGTAGTGCAATTTTCTTGTGGAGGGAAGCACATTTTTCCCACTTGTCAAAATGTTGGCGATGGAATCTCCAGCGATGAAAATTCCAAATTAGCCACCTATACGTTGAAGAATTTAAAAAGACCACATATTGATTTGGGTCCCATCGAGGCTTATTTCGGCTCCGCTGGTGGAGATGAGATTTACATAATTCCTAAATTAAGTAACTCATCCTTTGATTTTTTTTCGATTTTTTTTTAAATTTCAAAATTATCTTTTAGACGATGACTTGCTGAAAGTTTTAAGAAATTATCATGCAAGCGACAGCGAATCGGATTATGCTCCACAAAACGGCGAACTTTGTTTGGTTTATTTAAGTAAGAATTCTTAATTTTATTTGACAATTAATTTCTGTATCGTTATAATAACAACTTTCCATTAATAAGTTGAAGAGAGGGAATGGCATCGTGCTGCGTGTATTTCCAAGGAGTTTTCTGGAAAATACATAGTGTGTTGTTTCGATTATGGTTTTATGAGCGAAGTAGATGGGAAATTTTTGCGACGTTATGATGAGAAGTTTGCAGAAGTTCCTGCAATGGCCGTGAAATGCAAACTTGATGGTAAGTTATGATCGTACAAATTATTCAATAGTATTTTGTATTAATATAACTTAAAATTATTTAGGTTATCCAAATAATGAAGACATTTGCAAAAAAATCGATTCTTTGGTAATGTTACTTGACGACATCACATGCGATGTACTTGTGATTAGAAAAGATTATATCGAAATAAGATTGCTCGACGATTAAGTTTTTTAAGTTCATCAATGTTGTTTATTTGCAATTTTTGTTTTTGGGAAGAAACCAACTTATTTTAAATTTTTTATTTTTTGTAACAATAATATTCATGTTTTAATACATGTGTAGTTAATAATCAATAGTTTTTATTTAGAATTTTAATAAATACAACAACAACAAAAAAAACTAATCTAATTTATTTGGCTTTCGTTTATGCAACATTTGTATTTTCACTGTGCTTGCTTCGATAACGGAATTCTCCAACAAATGAATATGTTGGCGGCATCTGCATAAAAATCACCAATTATTCTTACAAGTTAATTAATTTTGATTATACTAAATCCTCACTGTTTCAGAAGATCTATTCCTTTCTGTAGTGACGTCTCTAGATCATGATAGGATTGTGCCGATTTCACTAAATTGCAGGAACTAAACATCTGGATTAGTTGTTGCAATACCAAATCAGCTTTATCCAATACGACTGACAAGTCATCTAAAAAGAAAATTTATAAATATCTTCATTATATTTCCAGTGAAGTTTAGTTTTACTCAATTCTTCTTGGTCCAAACAAATTCCTTCGAATTGCATATTGTGACGCATATTCTCAATAGCATTCATCAGCTTTTTAAATGGCTCCATGCTCGATTCCAAAGCTATTTTCACTTTATTTAAACACGTTTCCTTTTCAAGTAAAGTGTAATTTTCATAAACATAATATCACGGAAAATTGAAAAATGTACTTGTCGCATGATGACTTCTTGAACTTCTTTTTGATGTTTTGCTGCCATTGTCATTCGTTCCAAATAGGCAAGGTGGTCACTCAAATTGCTTACTAAAAGTGATAACTGGGTCAGGTAAGTCTGTAATAAATTATTTACTTTTATTAGTTGTAAATAATAAAAGATTAAAGGCAGAAAAACCGTTTCGTCCTTTCTGTGCTGGCTGATATAGTTTTTCATCATTACATCCAAGTATAGCGCTTGAACATAGCGCGCGTGAGCGATATCAACGCACAAAGATTGGTCAGTTACTTGTTGAGATTGCTGCGCATTAAAAAAAATTGAAATTATTCATGAACGTTAAGATACAAAATCAGTATAAATTACAGATGAGAGCGGCAACTTCGACTTTACGGTTTCCACGTCACTGTCACTTTCTAAAAGAAGGAGATTTTTTTTTTACTAAAAAAAAAAAAAAAAAAAAAGCGCAAAATTAATTTGACGATGTTATTACCGTGAAACACGGAGACGTCATCGAATTTTGGCTCTAAAGAAGCGTAAGTACTGGAAGCAGGAGTGGAAGTCTGTGGTAAAGTGATGAAATAAATTAACCTTCTACGGCGTGTACTCTTTTAACTTCTTTAATACTTGAAATCGTCCTCTAAAGTATCTTTGATCTGCAAACGACACACAGCTGTCATTTTTTGAGGCACCACGCTCTTTTGTTGAAGTCTTGTGACCAACAAGTTTGGGCATTTCCCTAAAATTGTGAGATAATCGCAAAATATTAAACATAGCAACACATAAACAAAACGCAAATAACTTACTTAAAGCGCTTAGCCATTTTCTACGGGATCTTCTTATTTTCCCGCCTATAATACGTCATGCCAACAATTAAATGCCACAAATGGCGTAGTGTCGCGACGAGCGAGACGAGAACAGAATGACACGCCTTCCGGTTCCGATTAACATTGTTCGGCAGCCATTGCATTGACTAGTGCTTTTTGTGTCCTTTTAGGGTAAACGTCTTGATTCTGAGCCCACATTTTGAGCTGTAACGATGGTAATTATTGATTATATTAATTTAAAGAAAGCTGTGAAAAGGTGTAGTTAATGTTGTTGCTTCAAAATTTGTTTAACGGTGCAAAAAATACTCGGCACGAAATGGGTGTTGAGCACATGGCTTTTGTTACGAGCAGGCTTAAATTTAAACGTTGATAATTTGATTTTAAAAGATTTTTTTAATGTAATTACAGCAGCCACAAATTATTCTCCTGAGAGAGGGAACAGAAAACTCACAAGGAAAATCTCAACTCATTAGTAACATCAATGCATGCCAGGCTGTGGTTGATGCAGTTAGAACCACATTGGGTCCAAGAGGAATGGACAAATTGATCGTTGACGATAAAGGTAAGAAGAATTTTTTCTTCTTAATTTAATTTGAAATTTTGTTAATTTTTACTTGAAATTTTAGAGAAAACTACGATTTCTAATGACGGTGCAACAATAGTTAAGCTTTTGGACATCATTCACCCTGCTGCTAAAACTATAGTCGACATAGCAAAGTCGCAAGATGCGGAGGTTAAAAATTCAAATACATTTGTACACATTGTACAATTTCTTACTGAAATATTTTATTTTTAGGTTGGAGATGGAACGACTAGTGTTGTTTTATTGGCTGGTGAATTTTTAAAACAATGTAAACCGTTTGTAGAGGAGGGTGTACATCCCCAAGTTATAATTCGAAGCTTCCGCAAAGCTACTAATTTGGTAAAATTTTTAGCTTTAAATATTATGTTCTCAAGAGTTAATATTTATATTATTTTTTTTAAATTGTAGGCAGTAGAAAGAATCAAGGAAATCGCTGTAAATATAAAGCGAGATGATTATAAGTTAGTATGTTTGACCTTAAATTTCATTTTAAAAATATTTAGTTTCTACTAAAACTAAACATATTATTTATATTTTTGTTTATCTAGGGAACAAAATGTCTTATTGGAGAAATGTGCTGCAACTACTTTAAGTTCAAAACTGATTGCTTCACAGAAAGATTTTTTTGCTAAAATGGTCGTTGACGCCGTTATGCTTTTGGACGAGCTCTTGCCACTTAATATGATCGGTATTAAGAAGGTTCAAGGTGGCGCATTGGAAGATTCGAAATTGGTTGCGGGTGTTGCGTTCAAGAAAACGTTTTCTTACGCTGGATTTGAAATGCAACCTAAGAAATACAGTAAACCAAAAATTGCTTTACTGAACATCGAATTGGAATTAAAAGCTGAAAAGGATAACGCTGAGATTAGAGTCGACAATGTGCAGGTATTATAATATTTTACGTTTTCAGGATTGAATTTTTAATTTATTTATGTTGATTTCAGGAATATCAAAGCATTGTTGATGCAGAATGGAATATTTTGTACGAAAAATTAGAAAAACTGTACAATAGCGGTGCAAAAGTCATTTTATCGAAACTTCCAATTGGTGATGTTGCTACGCAATATTTTGCTGACAGGTAATTATTACAGAATGTTGATTTTTTTAAATTTATTATTATATAAACCATAAAATACTTATCGTGGCAATTTTAAGTTATTGTTACGAGATCAATTGTGGAAGAACCAACTGAATTGAGAATAAAATCACTCGTTTTGAGTAGATATTTTCATAACTGTTTCAGAGAGTTGAACCTATTAAACATAGTGTTCGTAGTAACGAAACAGACAATTCTAAATATTACTAAACTCGCTCACAAATATCTAAAAAAAAAATCATTAATATTTTTTCCCTAAATACAGAGACATGTTCTGCGCTGGAAGAGTTAACGAAGAAGACCTTAAACGGACCATGAAAGCGTGCGGTGGTTCAATAGTGACAACTGTTCAGGATTTAGGCGATGAGGTTTTAGGAACATGCGAAATGTTTGACGAACAACAAATTGGAGGCGAAAGGTATGAATCAAATACCATTTGCAATACCCACAAATCAGTCAACTTGGTTGAACTCATTTAAACCAGGTGTTACATTTGTGGAAGAGTAATTTCAGTTGTAAAGGGGCTAGTTTGATTGCTCGTTTTGAGTTAATTGTTCTAGTTTCTTGCAACTGTGTTTCAACTGAGAGTTGAAAGTTATTTTATAATAACCTTCTTAGTTTTGAAACAGACATTTAAATATTTTTAAAAAAAATTGAAATAATGTTCATTGATTTCTTTTATTTTGCAATTCCAGATATAATTATTTAACTGGGTGTCCGAATGCGAAAACATGCACAATAATCCTTCGAGGTGGTGCCGAGCAGTTTATCGAAGAGACTGAACGGTCTCTTCACGATGCTATAATGATTGTGAGGCGAGCCAAGAAAAACGATGCAGTCGTTGCTGGTAAATTTGCTATTGCGTTGAAATCGTAATGGTCAGTTTGATTTATTTTATTTTCAATTACGACAGGTGGTGGGGCCATCGAAATGGAAATTAGCAAATATTTGCGTGATTTCTCCAGAACGATTCCAGGAAAAGAACAACTGTTGATCGGAGCCATGGCTAAAGCACTTGAAATCATTCCAAGACAACTTTGCACAAATGCTGGTTTTGATGCAACCAATATTTTAAATAAATTGCGTCAAAAGCATGCACAAGGTAAAATTGATTCGTGTTTGTTTTCTCGGATTAATCTTAATTTTTATTGTCAATTTTTAGGTGGAATTTGGTTTGGAGTTGATATTTTCAATGAAGATATTGCAGATAACTTTAAAGCATGTGTCTGGGAACCAGCAGTTGTAAAAACAAATGCTTTGGTAGCAGCCAGTGAAGCTGCGTGTTTGATTTTATCTGTTGATGAAACTATTAAGAGCCCCAAAGCAGGTGGAGACGATGGTCCAGCTAGAGGGAGAGGACATGGAAGACCTTTCTAAATTGGAAAATAGTTGCTCGCAATTTTTGATTTTGTTTGTATTTTAATTCGATAACTTTTTTATTATAAAATAAATTTCTGCTGTAGCGTTATTCGAACGAATTTTATTGTGTTAAAGTTATGTTTGGCAATCCGTAACAAATTTGGCTGCTACTTAAAAATTTCGAATAAATTAAATTTTCGTCGCTACTCGAATCGACAGAAACTGTATCGTCTGTTTGATTAATTATTTTTGAAACACCATTAATGCAATTAACAGCGTAGGCAACACCTTTGGAATTAGCACGAATTTCTGAAATTGAAATAAAGAAAATTTAGATAAAAATTGTTTGAGAAATAAAATTATTGAACAACCTTTTAAAGTAATAGCCATGTTGTCTTTAAAGCTGAAGTTATGTTCGAGCGATTGGTTAACAACGACGCTCGAATATCCGGACAAACTCAAAAACAACGCCAGGTGGACTGGGTTATATTTGATTCTGCGAATTTCAGAGGTAAGATCTTTTCATTACTTAGTACCTACAAGGAACAGACTGTTCCTTGGTACCTATTTGAATAACTATTTACATATTTTCGAAGTTAATTTGATCCAAGCAGCAGAAAACAAGCGCCAATTTCAAATCTGCTGGACGATTCTGCATTAATTGCGCTTTTATCAAATTTCGGCAAGTTGTCGGAGTTAGTGCACACATCCATGCATTTAGATTCTTCCATATTTCATGTTGACCCCAATTTCCAATTCCAAACGTATCGGAGTTTCCCACGAATATGTTTTTGCCATCGATATGAAAATCGTCTATTAAAAATGATTCTATATTGCTTTCGTGATCTTTTAGAAAACCGATTTGGTCATCTTCAAAATAATCTGATAAAATTTATAATCGTTAATGTAAATTTCTATTGAATTAATTTATCATTACAGTAAGCTTTGTTCATCTTTATCTGGTTACTTTTAGCTGCTTCTGTAGAAAAGGCAAAAAATCTTGCATTAGTAATTTTGTAAAGAAAGAAAAATTTACCATTTCTCATGTAAAACATATCAAAAGAAAAATCTCTCACGATGGAACAAGTTAAAAAATTGTTCTGAAAGAAAGGCAGTATTTCCAAAGGCAATTTCTGAAGCGATAAGTCCGCCAGTAAAAGAATACTTGCTGGCTGATCACTTGAAAACGTACTAAAAATACAAACAATTATATATTTCAATTTCAAAAGTATCTAAAATACATTGTACCTTTTGCGTGAGAAAGTTTCAAATATTGGAGAAAAATAGTTTTCAATTTCATTTAAGAGTTTTTTAAGTTTTTGTAGAACTGGAGCAATAAATTGAGTAGAGCTGGTTAAAATCTAAATGCAAATTTTATATAATTGCACAATGGATTATTTATTGAATCGAGTTTACTGAATTTGCTCTGTGCTGACTCATTAGATTAGCCCATAGTAGTTGGATATTGTGTAATTTGGTTTGCAGTTGATCCAAATTTGATGTTCTGCATTTAGTTTTAGCAACAATAGCATCTAAATTTACTGTTTACAAATTAGTGTTTAAGAGAATACGATTTAGCATTTACCGTTATCACAATAAAAACCACCGTACAGAGTTTCTCTAAAAGAAAAAAAAAAATTAAGTGAGAATAAATTAATTATAAATTTGCTTATAAAAACCTGTCTGAAGAATGTTGGAGTACAACTATTACATTTATATTAGTTGACAATCTGTTTTGAAAATTAGGTTCCAGAAGCAGTTTTAGAAATTTTGAAACCTAAATAGTTGAATTCAGAACAGCTTCTATGCCACAATATTTTTCCCCCAATTTACTTCAAACTTGTGTAGAAGTTTGTCCAAACTTGTGTGCAAAGGACTGTTTTGAAATCCGTTTTTAGTTAGAAAATCCAGTTGGTGTAAAACGGAGGCCAACATGGTCGATGAGGGATTTGGAAATTCTTGCAGTAATTCAGTATTAATCGAAATTGACGTTTCAAAGGCCTTTTAGAAAAGTGTGAAAGATAACATTAAGTTATCCATTAATTGTTAGTTAAATTACTTGATACATGAGTAAATATTGAAGCGCACACATCTGATCATTTAAGAAATAACATTCCATTTGTCCTAAAACAGCTTCTGCAGCAATTAACTGGGGGAAAAATATATTTTATTAAATATTTTTAAATTAAATGTAACGAGGCTCATTAAAAATTACGGGGTATGTGCGGTTGGCTTTGCTGCAGACAGTCAAGAAGTGCGAGGAAGCTTGAACAATCAACCGGGCTTGAACATTCTTTAGATGACCATTTGTGACGGAATTATTCATATGATCTTTGTCGAGTTGTGGAGTCGCCAAATATTTAGCTAAAAGCAATAAAGTTGTCCCAATTAACTGTGTGATCTGCAAAATCAATAATTAAAAGGTGATCAATAGTTTGTATTTCTTGTTAAAAACCTTGATGTCCTGAATTGAATTTATATCAACTTCGCTTTGCAATGCAGGCACGTTTGTCAATATCCCCTCGAGAATAAGGAGGTAATCATTTCTGTTCTCTTCCCAATCCCACGGGGGCAGATTGGCTACGTAATTTTCTATCACCTTATTACGCAATGACATAAATATAAGTAATTTTTGACTACAATAAATTTAATATAACAAACAATATTGTCCGGTTTACAGCTGGTACGAATGTTTTCAATGTCTTCTATTCTAAATTTGGCTGATAAAAAACTGAATTTAGCTACAAGCAACTTCAGTTGCACACTTTCTTGCTTTAATAAAAGAATTGATGGATCTATTTCCTTTAATTCCTCATCAATTTTATTCACTGCTTGGTGAAGTAGTTGGATCACCTATAGTGAGTGTTTAGATTCATCACAATTGGGATTAAAAATATTCAAATTTCTACCTTATCGCAAATTGGGTGACCGTATCCCGATGATTTTACAACTGGGCTGTAAAGAATCAAAGTCGATACTTTTATAAAAATATTCGCGCCGTCTTTCAGCCATTTCTTTTCGAGGTAATCGAAGCCGGAGTTGAGTACAGTTTCGATCGTAGAAATGCATTCCTCGGTGATGTCGAGCATGAGATGTAGTTCAATTAACCTTTGAATTATTTAGTTAATTAATTTTGTAGCTGAAGTAATTTCTTACTTTAATTGTAATTGCAGTTGGGATTGCTGGTAATGGTCGATTTGAGAAGGGTATTTTATGTTAAGAGTTTGGAACATTGTGATAGCTTCTTGCAAAACAAATTCTGCCTTTAGAATGATTATAAATTAAGGTAATGAATTTATTGAATTAAATATTACTTACCTCTCTAGCCCAGTCTTCACTTTTCAAGTTCAAAATAATATTATAATGCAGGATACTTAATTTTAAAAAATCAGAATCGTCTTCAACAACGTTCTAAAATTTAAATTTCAAAAAAATTAATTATGGTAAAGTACTAAATTGGTTAATAAATTCCAAACTTGGCAAAGGATTAGTAGTTTTTGGGCGCCCTCGAAGTCTTTTAAGAGAATTTTTTGTTCAATCAAGAGTAAAATACTTTTCGTCAACAAATTCTTGTTTCCTTGCACCTAAAATACGTCAGTTATTTTTTGTGTGTGTGTGACAGATAAGCTACCTCCTTACTTCTTCGTAGTGCAGTAGTTTTGTGGTTAAAAATTGAGCCAATCCAGTGTAGCCCTGTGGAAATTTCAATTAACAGTTTTGATAAGTTTCAATACTATAAAATTTACCATCGATAAAAGTTTGTTAGCCGCTTCCAATTCTATCCCAATTCTAATGTCATTTTCTGAATTCTAATAAAATTAATTAAAATTAAATTCGATACATAATTATTACAAATCATTATGCACCAAATTCGAATTTGTCATTGCAGCATTGATAATATACTTTTCAACATCCTTTTCACTGACTGTGTAGATAGGAGAACTGAAAACAAATATTATACTTCACTGCAAGACAATTACACATTTACATACCTTAATGAATATTCTTTTGCAAGCAGGGATTTAAAACAAAGAGAATGCAATTCTTTTGCTTTATCTTTCAAGTTTAGTTTTAAACAAACATCTAGTAATCTATAATAAACAACAAAAAGGTTAATTTCAATTGCAATTGAAAACTTAAAACTTTTGCTAACTTTAAATTTGTAAGAAACATTTCGTCCGCTGAATTTGTTAATGACAGCATAAATTTAAGCAGAGCAAGAACTGGTAATATTAATTGATAAAATCCAACCCATTCTAATTCATCACTCAGAAACTTGAGACAGTTTTCAACTGATCTTTTCATCTGAGCGATATTAAAAATTACTTAAAGGTTCTTTAGTCTTTACATGGTAAATTTCACTAGTACTTGTGGAAAAGCCGCACTCTCTGTACCATCAAACACATCTTGAAGAATATTCACATGTATATCGTAAGACGCCCATTGCTCAAAGTTCTGAAAGACATCTAAATTTTCAATCTTCTCCGACTTTGCAGCGATTTCCTTTAATGTGAAAACATTATTAAAATTAAAATATTGTATTTTAGAAATTCTTTTAAAACTTACGTTCCAGATAAATATAATAACACTACAAGACTCTATAACCAAAGTTAAGTATTCCGAAGATCCTCTGTAGTAAAATCTCAGCAGATGACACGTAACGCAAAGATTACAGATTTGAGTGAGAATTGGATTCTCAGAATCTGATAACTCATAATGAAGATTTCGAGACTGAATTGTTTCGTACGCAATAACAGCTATCGCTTGTGAATTCGAAGTGTTAGGATACTGAGTTTCGAGTAAAAATTCAGAATGAGTTAATAAAACGTGAGTAACTTCTACAACATCATTTCCCAATTGAGAAATTGCGTTGCAGAAAGCGTTTAGTTTGACTTCAGTCCCTTGACTGCTGCAAGCAAATTCCAGCCACTTTTGACTAGGATATTGCCCACAAATCTGAAAGCAAAATTTTAAATTTATATCATTGAGTAATTGGAGAAATACGGGTAACCTGGTGTAGTGTGTCGTTCTCATTTTCGTCCAATATTTGCGACTGGAATCTGAATCGTTGCGCCACACTGATATTTAAAGTCATTAACATGGAAATATAATAATTAACAATAAATATATTTACTCAGAATTGTAGTTGAATGACGTCATCATTGGAGTGAATTTGGATAAAAGAGTCTTGGTCACTTCAAATTCTTTCTGCAATTTGAAGTTACACAATTAACCCGCTCGTAGGCTTTCCTGCACTACTTGAAAAGTGATTGATTTACGTTTTCTAATAGAATTTGGATTAGACCATTCACTAAATAACATATCACTTCTAGGAGACTGGCTGTGACTTTTTCTTGCATCTTTCCCTTTGTTTTCTAAAAAATTTAAAAGGATTAAATTAAATATATAAAAATAAGAAATTAAAATTTACTTGTTTGCTTTTCAAGTAATCGATGCAAAGTGTAACCACTTTTGACAGCTGACTTTTGCAATTTTGTCTTATGAAAACATTAGTTATGATTGGAAAGTACCGATTCCATACAAACTTAATGATTGTTTCAAACAATTCATCATCGTTTTTGGAAATATATTTTCTAGTGCATGAATTGAACATAAATAACATAAATGAAAATTAAATAGATTTCTTACTGTATAATTTGTGTAAGAATGTTAATCGCTTCTACATTCAGTTTTCCAGACCTAATTAATGACAGAATATCTACTTTCATGCACATTAATATGCATATTTTTTTATAGTTGTCATCGCTTGAAGTAAGAAAAAAATATCAATTTTCACTAAATTAAAAAAAAAAAAAAACTTACGCATTTTCTAAATCCTTTTCAAGAATCATTATTTTTTCAAAGCAGGTGTGGAATAAGGATTCAGACGCATCGACAAAAGCCAACTGTGCTAAATTTATCCACACGTGAAATTCTATTTCTTTATTACCCCACTTTATATCTACAGCTAATGTAGCGACCTTAGTAATTATTTGTCACTTTAAATATCAATACTTGTGATTTATGTTTTATCTCACGTCATCCAATGTTACATCTCTCTGACTCCCACTTGCAGCGTCACTAAGTTCATCATTACTGACGACATGCAAGTCAATGTAGTTAATTATAATAATTCGTTCCATGTTAACTAGCAATTTGAAAATGGCTTTGTCAGCATCCTAAAATTGATTAATGGCTAATGTAATTACAGTATACCATAATGTCACTGCCAATGATTATTATTTCAAAATCATTAATTAGACAATTATTTACTTCTAAGTTTTCATATAGTTTTTCATTCAACGGCTTATTTAATACTTGAGATAAACGAAGCCAACATTGAATCAAAAAATTTACATCTAGCCAAGAAGTTTTGTCTAAATTAAGGAAATTATTGCAGAGGATTTGTAATGAGTTTTCGCAAATCTAAATTCAAACAAAAAAAGGTTTATTTATTTTATCTTAATATATATAAATGAAAAATACTAACTGTTAAAGCTTCTGTTGCTGAATTTTCATTGCCAGTCGAGACTAATTTTATTTCAACTCTAACGTTGTTACTGGAAAATGTAACCTTAATTAAATCAAAAATAAGCCACTTTAATACAACATTAGTATAGCACAACAGTAATTGTAAATCCCTGAAATAGTAAATTGTAATCATTTTTAATAGAAAATTGATAATTAACTTACCCTTCGGGTCCAAAGTTCTGAAAATGTTTTTGAAAACTTTTGATCAATTCAATTATGTCGGAAAATTTGGGATAATTCTCCAATTCGTAAATCATATTCCAAAACTGCCTTCCAGCAAAAATAATCATCCAAGGTTCATTGAGGTGAAGCCCAACTTTGACAGTAAATTCAACGTATTCTGAGACTAAACTTACTTTGTCATTTATATCATGGCTAGCAACAAAAAATATAAAATATGACATCATAAATTGGTTACTATTAAATTAATAACTTACCAAACACAAGTGCTATATGTAGAATCCAATTCGAAATTTTTAACGATTGTTTGCGCGATCTGATCGTTCGAGTCCAAAAAAGTTATGTTTATGGTGTTCAGTTTAACAACAACTGCCTATTATTGCAAAAATAAATCATTTTAATGGTTTTGCAACGCCTGTGAAGTATACTTGTGCTGTAAACAAGGTGACGAGTGCAGTAACTCGTAAATCATTCGCTGATAGTGATAGTGGAGAATCCTCCTCGTTATCAAATTCAGCAGTGAAGCATTTCGTTGCTGTTTTTGTAGCCGAAAAAAACTTTGCAGCTACCAAAGCTTCATTCCATAATTCATACTCAGCCGTAAATCGAATAATGCGTGCCCACAACAAAAACTGCATTTTATCCTCCGGTTCAGGCAAATCTTGAAATTGATTAGTTATTTCCTCACATCCTTGTTGTTTCCATTCGAGCCAATTTTCAATACTTGCAACTTCTGATTTACATCGTGTAATTAAAAAATATATCGATAAATTTGTAATAACCAACCCCAAGGCCACTCTTCAGCGTACAAAAATTTTGGAAATAGTTCTTCGCTCAAAGCATTCGCAGCGTGAGTTAGTATCCCTTTACAAGTGTCTGGATCTTGTGGTTTAACTATCATAAGCTGTATGCAAATTAGGCTATATGATGTTCTAAATAAATTAACGAAATGTTTAATTACTTCGTATAAATCGTGTATTATTTGTTCTCTGCGGTTAAAGACTCGAATTGCAGTTTTATTTCTAGCAATTGAACAGTGTAATTTTCTGATTGCTAATAAATCTTCATAAACGTTGCTCACATCAAAAAAAATTGCCTTTTGAAAATTAAATTCATCTTTAGTTTTAATAACTGAAAGTGCTAAGTTTGCCAACCTTATTTATGTGTTTTTCTGCGCTCGCATAATCTCCTCTAATTAGTTCACATTTCGTTAATTCAATGTGTAATAGCTGAAGCACTGCAGTGCAGTTACTGCGTAAATCACAAATGACATTTTAAAAAACTATGAAAATACAAACAAAAAAATCAAACCTTTTGATTAAATCGAGTCCAATATCAATAAGAACAAAACTTGGATAAATTTGAATTCTTGTTGTTCTGTCTAAAAATTTCAAACATAAATTCCACAATAAAATACAGCATTGTTGTATTTGAGTTGGTAATCCCAATTCTATTTGCTTTTCCAATGTCCTATAACATTTTGCTATTGCGAGCATTTGCTGAAATGTTATAAATTTTTTAGACATACAGTTTAACATTTCGTTAACGTGTTCTTTTAATATTTACATTATATCTCTTCTTTTTTATTTGTTCACTGCTACCTAGACTACCAAACTTTCCTTTTTCACTCGACTCTTTAAATAACATCTTTAAAATGGTTTTATCCACAAGATTTTCCTCCATCTTAAAAGAGGAATTTATATTTACATTAGTATATAATAAGTAAATCTAACCTGAAGTTTGTGTGTGGCTTGCAGACACTTCTTAGCAGTGCCCAGTTTGTTTGTATCCAGACACAAATAAAAAAACTCCTTTAATATTTCATAGCTGAAAGATTTTAAGTTATTCAAACTTCTCATTTTTGGTATAACGATTGTTGCCTACTTAATTTCTTTATGTAAATTCTCGGAAGGAAGTCCAACAGATAAAATTCCCTTTTCCAATTCACCAAACTCATCATCAAAAGTCTCATCTTTAAGTTTACTGAAGTAAAAATAAATGAATTAAAGTTTCTGTGTGAAGAGTTTACAACCGATACTTTTTGAAGTGCCATATTGTAAAAAGTGTTTTCCATGTTGGACTTGTTAAATATTTATTAATAAGAAGTTTTTCTTCTAAATTCATTTGGCACTACATTCAATGCAATAATGAAATGTCACTATTTCAAAAAAGGCAATTTAGTTAATCGCTCCTACCAACTTCCACAAAACAGAACACAAATCATTAATTTTCAAAGATTCCAACTGACTCCAAACATCTTTCATGTGCCAAATCTCGTCCAGCACTGCATTTTTCTCATTACCATTTTCATCAAAACAACTCTCCAGAATCGCTCTTTAAAAGTCAGCAAAAACACTTTTAATTCAAATTCAATTTAAATTATCAGACGCCTTACACAACCCAAAAAATTTTCCACCGACTATCCATGAAATCAACCGTCAGCGCTTTTTTAAAACATTCTCTCAGAGTCGCATAAAGATGCTTTGAACTGCCGGGAAGCATTAACAAGCGACCAACTTCCCAAAACGCTTTACATGTTGTTTCAATCAAAAACGACAATTCGGCTCTCGAACTAAACGTGAAAACAATTATTTTATTAGATTAAAAATGTTAAAAAATGTAGAAGTGAATAAATATAAATTTATAAATTTAACAGATCAGAGTCTTGACTCAATTGAAGATTATTGCTGATATAATTCAAAGCTTTTTCAAACTCCTGCGAAAAATAACTTGGTAAATAAAAAGTTAACTCTTTTTTTGAATTACGTGATAAAACCAACAACCACTTACGCTCGATTGAGATTTAACAGACGAATTTAATCTTGCTCCAACTACATTCGCTCTGCCAAGATACAGTACATTTTGTGGTAGGCTATCGAAACATAAACCAACATATTTTTCAGCTCTCTTTTCGTCACCGTGTTCCAAGGAATGCTCAGCACAGTGCAAAATTAAGTCTTGAAAAATGTGAGGATCTAATATTACATCAATACCGCTAATAGCATTCTTTATTTGTTTACAATCTGCAAAATGCTTTTTTCTTATTACAAATTTTTAGAAAAAATCTAATCAAAACTACTGAATATTATTCCAAACCTGGACACTTTTGAGAAAATAAATTCCAATTATTCAGGTCGTTTCTTATTAGCTCGACATTCATTTTGAGCTGAATTTTTAAAGCTTAGAACGGCATCACAATGTTATTCTGTGATTATAGGCTTAACATTGTTTGAAAGCGTTATTACTAAACAAGTGTTGACAGCGCTGAATTTTTACCCTGTTGTGCTTTGCTGTTAGCGAGGCATAAGATATCCATTATGCGCGGCATGCATACCCCTAGAAATAAGAAATATCTTGAAAATAATGCCGAAGTTTTGATGTCTACGCTAAACTAAGAAATGACAACCTCTGGTTTCGTGTTTTTGATCGCTTCCAATAATATTTCCCAGTGGATCTAATACATCTTGGTTTGGTGACGGTGTTAACATAACCGAAGAGTACTTACTACAATATCCACGTTTGCATTGAAAAGACAGTTTATTTTAGTAATATATAAAAAAATTATTTTATTTTGTATAAACAAATAAATAATGTAACAGTTTTTATCTTCGTATAAAATTTATAATTTTATGTACAAATGTTTTTTAAAGAACAGTTTGAGCAGTTTTATCACAGAAAATTAATTACTTGTTTGCAGTTCCGTACAATCCATGGTGGTATATGTAATCAATTACAGAATCCTGAGTCAAATATTTGACGCTTTCGCCTCGCGACAACGC
The DNA here is from genome assembly GCA_034700445.1 of Stenotaenia linearis. Classification (NCBI taxonomy): domain Eukaryota; kingdom Metazoa; phylum Arthropoda; class Chilopoda; order Geophilomorpha; family Geophilidae; genus Stenotaenia; species Stenotaenia linearis. The sequence goes on from JAQIXT010000488.1 coordinate 22,218, forward strand.
ACGCCTAAAACAAAAACAAAACAAAAAAAAACTTTAAAGACGATTTATTAATTTATTAATTTTTTGGATTTTTAACCTGAGTTTGGTCGAACTGATTTCATTCGTAATCCACTCAGTCACAATTAAAATATTATTCTAAAATATTTCAAATTGATTATAATAATAAAAATAAAAGTTATTTTTAATTTCTTACTTGGTATTTAGACAGGACATCAGATTCATAAATGAATTTTTTTGGGTTAGTGCCTTCTCTTGAGATAACCACGAGACCATATTTTGACACAATATCGGCAACCTAAAAGTAAAAGATTTTAATTTTCTTCTTTTGCATTGTTACGCTATTTATTTACGTCATCATCTTTCCATAATCCAGGTACTGCGAACGATTCTAACAGATCTGCGCCACACAGGAGTTTTAATTGAACTGAACGGTTTTGAGTATTTTTATTGTCAACTTCATCTGTATCGATTAAAAAAATTAAATTAGATTTTACATTTTATTCAAAAACAATAAAGTTTTACCTCCCGACACCGACTCGTCAAATTTCGACCGCTTTACTGGAGTGAAACTTTCACTTTCCGCCGAATTTAATACATTTTGATGATGTTCCAACACTTTTCTAGTTTCTGTCCATACATTTTGATCTGATTCCCACGTGTCAACTCTGAAATAAAGCAGGATATTTCAAATAATATCTTAATGACATAATAATTCAATTTACTTTATCCAATCAGACGTTTTTGCCGCCAGCTGGATCATGGCACATCTGTGTTTTGAAGAAATTAAACCTTTTTTCTGGTAAGCATCGCTTACTGGGGAGACAATTCCGGAAATGACTTTGTATTTTTCTAGCTTATTCAGGTGATCTTTTGCGATTTCTGAAAAATAAAAGAAATGTAAATAAAACGTGACATATAAAAAATAATTAAATGAATTACCGAACATCCTCAGATGCATGTTCGTCACTGGATTGAACGAACCGCATGCCAGAAGTACGACTTTCGTTTGCGGTAAATTCATGACGACGTTTTGAAAGAGTTATGAATCCATTTGGGTATTCTTAATGCATGACACCGAGAAATGATGACTTAATTTTGTCAACAACTCATAAAAAGATAGGAAATCGGTTCTTCGGTTGTCACTGCATCGGTGACATCAGTGGAAATAAACAGATTGCGTTAGAACAGCAATCTAAAAATAAATGAGTCACGGAAACTGATCCATGCCGTTTTATGTGGTTGGCAACAGCAGAAGTAATTAGTAGGAGCGCCACCGGTTGAGAACATATAAACCCGAATTTTAAATTTTATTTTTATTTAATAGCTTTTACTTCGGCAAAAAAAAAAAAAACTATAGATTTTAATTAGATTTCTGGAAAATTTTTTTGAAAAAATTAACATAAAAATAAATAAAAATGCTGCGCCACTCTGTGGACGCCAGGAACGAACCTTTCAATATGGCGTTAGTCCGGGACAGTGATACATCGCTTTGGCTTCATAATAAGCTTGGAACAAGTAACGATTTGTGGTCTGGAGGTTCTATTTGCTCGCAACTGAGCCAGGATGTTCTAAGGAACGTCAAAGAGTGCTTTATTGAGTTACAAGTACAAGTAAAGCTTAAATTATTATTGGCCTTTTTACACATCCCGCGGCGAAATGTCGAAGAGGTAAATATTGCACTTTAAGTAAATCATTATTGCTCTCGGCTATTTTCTTACCTTTCTTTTTTTAATTTTGACTATCCAGTGGCGTGTTGAGCTCGAGGAAATATTGGAAATCGCATTGGCCGACGGAGATCAATGGGTATCAATGTTGGCAGAAATTCTCAAAACTTACCCAGCAACTGGCTCCCTTAACTTGGAAGTGGAGGAGAATTCTAAGATTTTCACTGATTTGGTTACCGACTTGAAAAAAATTGGTACTATTTTACCTCGTGATAAACCACAAAACATGAAAATAATAAATTCAAATTCAAATTTCAGTTAGAAAAAATAGTGATCTAGCTATGCTTCCGATGGAATGTCTATACCTGAATAAAAATGCACTAAACGTGCTTATTGGTCATCAGGCACAACCGGTGAAACATTTTACATTAAAAAGAAAGCCGAAATCCGCTGCTTTGCGAGCGGAATTGCTTCAGAAATGTAAGATATTTCTGTTAATTCAAGAAACTTACTTAGAAATGATAATTAAATTAATGCAATAGCCAACGACGTTTCGAGTAATTCGAAAAGAAGTGTTATGCCTTCAGTTCCCATTCGTTCTCGTGGATTAATAAAAAAAATGGACGACACAAGTATGAAATTATTTTTTAAATGAATAATTAGTTTCGTTAGTTTATTAAAATTATTTATTCTTTTCCAGCGCCATTGAAGGGCTTACCGAGCCGATCACCAATGGCAGGATTTCGGTCACCTCCGACTGGTCTCAGTCGACTGGGTTCGACTCCTTCGTCTCTCATTAGACCTCCAACCAGAACACCAGCGGGGAAAAAAGATGGAGGAATAAAGGTTTGAAAAATTGTTAATTTTTTAACTTTCATTTTTAAGTTAACGAGATCTTTTTAATTTAGTTGTTAGATATCAACGAACAACCAATGGGTTATGGACGGGAAGCAAAACGAAGAAAGAAGCAGGCAGAAATGGAAGTAGTGGAACAGCAAAAGAAGGAGAAGGAAACGAACCAGGCAGGAGCACCTGCTGCCATGGCAACGCCCGATTACGCCATTGGATTGGTATCGACGGGTCTTTCCGCTCAGCTTGTATCACCAAATACTCCCCTTGCACCCACAAGTGGACCAACATACGTGCCATCGTCGTCATCGACAAATCACATTTCAATAAGTGGAACGACACCTCCAGCACCAGCTAGTCAGTTCGACATTGTTGCATTTTTATTGAGAAGTTTGAATTTGAATTTGAATTTTTTCATTGTAGCTACGACAGCAGCAGCGACGGTGTTGCAACAGACGAGAGAAAATTTACAGCAGACACTACAACAGACACAAGTTCGAACCCAAATGGTTACCACACCTATAAATATCCCAACAGTAACAGCAACGGCAATCGTTGTCACCCAACAACCTTTACAGACACAAGCAGCGCAAGCGCCGCAACCACAGCCGCAACAAACTGCGCAATCGAATGTGTCGCAACCACCTGCACAGCCAGTTCAAGTGCAGCAAGTGCAAGTTCAACCTTCTCAACCTATCAGTGTGGCACAAGTCCAACCTCAGCAGCAAACCCAGAAAAAAGGGTTGTCTCTAACAGTAATTAATTAACAATTTCATAAAAATTCAACGATTTAAAATTCATTTTCTTTTCTCACTTAAAGAAAGAACAAATTCAAGAAGCTCAGGAAATGTTTCGCACGTCTAATAAAGTTACTCGACCAGAAAAAGCCCTCATTCTTGGATTCATGGCTGGTTCCAGAGGTAATTTAGAGATAAAACGTATAATCATTTTGTCATTAAGCAACGATTTATTTATTTTGTAATTAGAAAATCCATGTCCACATTTGGGCAATGTTGTAACTATAAAACTGAACGAAGACAAGGAAACGATGCAACAAACGGATGGGAATTCAGTTACAATGCTAGTTGAGACTCATTTTCAGATGAACTATAACAATGGTGAATGGAAGCGGATCAAGAAATATCGTAGGGCGGAAGAAACTACTTAATCTTATTTCCCAAGGTGATCAAGGTTAGAGAAATTATTGTTTTTGGACCGACGAAATATTTTTCTTCACGTAAGAAGGGGTTTAATTTTCATTTTTTATTCTCATTCATTTTGTGTAAAATTGCAAGCATTTGTAAATAGACACGACAGTTGTGAAATGCGATCACAACGTAAGGGCTCGTTCTCTTTTCTTATTGTGAAGATATTCAAATTGTGTCGTAGTCGTTGGGCTGTATAAAAGTGACGATATATTTGTATTACATATTGTAACAATATTTATTTGACGCGGAAAAAACAAGTTATTTTGTATATTTGACTGCTACTTGAATGCAATAATTGTTAAGCGCTGACGCAAAGGCAGAAAACCATTTTTTATATCTTTGATTGCGGTAATTTCAGGACATCGAAGTTGAGTAATTTACAACAAATACCCTGGAAAATGACTTGAATTGTTTTACAATATTTGTAAGAAATACGTAATTACGTATATAAAATAACAATAAAATAAATTGTGTACTATATCTGAATTGAAGAATTTGTGTTTGGGCGGTGTTTATTAAAAAGGGAGGAGTTTGGATCAGATTGTTATCGTGTGGGCTTGGTAAAGATCAATCGCAACTTGAAATCTCAGGAAATCCAATTTACATGATGTAATAATTATTGCGTGACCTATTTATCCAAAGTCGATGCTAATTTTTTAAGTGATTTTAAGTCTTTAGACAATACAATCACATTATTTATTTATTTATGATTTATGATAAGTGAGTTCCTGCAAAAGAAAAGGTTGTGAAAATAGGATCGAGTGAAGGCTGTAGCGCCTTGGTTTGATAAATTTTTAAAGTAGTGTGTTTTGTGGAGCTGGGACAAAGGAATTTTGCTCCTGTGATCGAAGTTTAAGCCATAGAAAGGGATAAGGGAGGGGAAAACCGCATCTAATGACTTCACGTGATGCCTATATTGATTTATCAGTGCTATACATCGCGGCCGTGCCCATGGCAAGAGTCATTGCTGTTCGTATAGTTTTTTTATCACATAAATAGTCTGTTTCTATACTGAAATGACCTTTTTTCCCGGGCTGTTTTCAGAGATGGGGACCCTGTGGCGCGGTCTCACCAGTCGTGCTGCGATGCATTTAAGAAGGGGAAAGAGCGAATTGGGATCAGTGGCTAATCTACCTGGGATTTTCGCCTGGTGCTAGCACGTGCGAAGTGATCCGAAATTGAGGTTATTCCGGGGGCTGTCTCAGAAGTAAGACAGCATGTTACAAAAAAACAAAAAAAACAATAATAATAATACATCGGGACATCGGGTGGAGAACTCGGAAAATTATCTCGATTATATTCTTGTTTTGGGCTTATCACTAATTAAAATTAAGATATTTTAATTCTAACGAAAGAAGATTTATTAATGGTTGAGTTGGTCGATATTAACTGATAATAAGAGTGCAGTGAAGTCGAATTAGAAATACTTACGGTTTACGTAGTTGTCATATTAAATCTTAAGAGGCGAAAGCCTTGAAAGTAACTTGCAAGTTATAAATCAAGTGATTTTAACCAAACGGTGAAAACGGTGATGGATAAACCATTAAAAATAGTGAACTGGTATGATTAGCATATGTTAAGCTGGGCTTAGCAATTCAAGCATTGAAGTTTTGATACTTAGGAAACGGAAGTTATTGATTTGTATTAGTGAAATTATCAAACATTTTAATTAAATAATAGATTTAGTTTTTATTTTTAATACTATTTATTTTGTACAAAATTCTTGAGCAATGTGATCAAATTTATGAAGTTCTATTTTTTAATGTTGATATAATAGTTGTCGTTGAACGGGAAAATTACAGGTGATAAAATTATTCGTCTTAAAAATTGTGAAGAAAACATATTTACAATTATTTCAGGTATTTGATTGCTACTTGGATGCAATAACTGTCAGGTGCTGATGCGAAGGCAGAAAAGCCATTTTTATCTTGATATTTATTTGCTTGTAGCGATTTCAGGACTTCATACTTGAGTAATTTACCACAAATATCCTGGAAGAAATTGTTTACATTAGAGATTATATTGTTACGCCATAAATTTTTATCGTCCAATTACATTTAATGTTAAAGATCACTGAATCGTCCGCACCCAATTTCCCATACAATCGCATGATTACTTTAGAGCTGTCTACAATATTCTAAGAAATATTTGCTGGGGACCAGACTTAAATAATTTTGTGTATCTGCTTATAGGATTTATTCGCTATAAAAATTTGGTAAAAGTTAGGATTGATCTGGTGGTTTCACATTCTTTGGAAAGAGGCATAAAATGAATGTTTAGTTGATATATCTTTCATAGCGTAAACTGGATTAAAAGTTTAATACCATCTTTTCTAATGTTGTTTATCAAAAAGTGCGAACACTGATCTTCAATGTGATTTTCAATTTCTTTTTCCACTTATATTTAAAATGTGCTTAACTAAACACCTACTTTAAGTTGTTTAACAATAATAGTTAAAAATTATTACCTGAGTTAAGGGACTTGTATTCGTAGTCAGAATTGCATCATAGTCATTAGCTTTTGCAATTTGGACATTTTCTTCCTCTATAAACTGCACCAATTGAACATTTTCTGCTGCTGACAAGGTATCAGCTGATCCCAAGAGCAAACCGTGCATTACTTTAATACCCTTCTCGAGTAATTCAGCGTGGTAAGGTCCCTCCAAATATTCCAGTAGGTCAAGTATAGCCTTGAAAATAAAACAAGAATTAAAAATTGATGTTATAAGAATTGTGTAAATGATAACAACTAACTTCCATGCGGGTTGTTAATGTGAAATATGGCTCTTCTGTAATATTAGTATTTAAACTGACTCCAACAACTTCGTTATTTACATCCACAACTCCAAAAGATGCGTTCGAAGTCATGAAAGATTGCCATAAATGCTCAACAAATTCAAGGAATTCTTCTATGCTCGCACCAGTGTGTTGGTCCAGATCCCCTTTAGTGATGAAACTATTTGATACAATCGACAGAATTTTGGCTTTAGGAATATCGGTGATGGGAATGGTACGATATTTCATTTCGACGCTAGAAAGTTTATCGATGGTCGAATTGGACGATAACTGCATTTTGTTGACAACATCGCGCAGTGAAGTCGATTGCAAGAAGTCTGGAATACTGATTGAGTAACCTTCGTTCAATAAAAGACTGATGGTCTGTAGAACGTTGAGAGAATTTCCTCCGATCTCAAAAAAATTCGATTCCATCGAGATGCCATTTTTGCGAGTTAGTCCTAAAACTTGACTAATTACAGTGAAAAGTGTCGAGGCAGCGTCTCGGTGAGTAGAATCGACTTCCGATAAAATCCCGTCAATGACGTTACCTTCGAATTTCGATTTCGCGTTTGATTCGAATTGACTGATGAGTAGCTGACGATCGATTTTTCCATTGTACAATAAAGGAAAATCTTTGACTTGGAAAATGAGCGGCATCATGTGAACGGGTAATTTCTCCGACAAGATGCCATTGAGTTTACTTTCACTCAAATTTATGTCTTCGGTTTTATAGAATGCCAAAACAGCCTGGTCGTATTTTCCTGCGTGATAACATAATACTTTACAGGCATTGATCCCTGGAACAGTTACGATTGTTCTTTCGATTTCCGAAAGATCTACACGTTGTCCTCTAATTTTAATCTGTAAAAGGATAAAGTAATTAGATATATAATTATTAAAAATTATTAAAATTTCTAACCTGACTGTCATTTCTTCCTTCGTACAGCAAAGTGTTCTTAAATATTCTTCCAAAATCACCGGTGTGGTACAGCAGGTCGTGGCCGGGTTTATAGTCGATTTCGTTGGGAATGTATTTGGAATCGCTATTTTGATTCAAATATTTAGATACGTTTTTGCCACTCACGTAAATTTCACCGATTTGCCCCAATGGAACGACTTTTCGATTTCCATCCAAGACATAAATGTTTGTGTTGTCGATCGGTATTCCTATGGGTACTTTATTGTCAATGGTTTTGTCATGTATGTCTTGCGGACACTCGAATAGAGAGTACGTAACGTCCGTTATTTCAGTACTGCCGTAGAAATTGGTAAAAACAGTACCCTTTGTAAAAATTGTAAAGAATTCTTGAAGAAATTCCATCGTAACTGGTTCGGCGCTTGAAATAATCAGGCGCATTTTAGGAAGTGTTTGCTGCGACATTCGAATGAAAAGAAAGATTGATTTCAGCAATGATGGTACGAGCATTAATCTCTCTATTTCGTGCTTTTCTAAAATTTCCATCAGCGCCTGCGTATTCTTTTTCTCTTCCTGAGAAACGATTACCAGTTTCTTACCACGGAGAAGCGCTCCGAAGATCTCTGGAATCGAGTCGACAAATGCGAGAGTGGTTTTAAAAATACAAGTTTCGTTTTCACTAAACGGAAACCTCGTCCACTGCCATCTTAATCTGTTGAGCATTGCCGAATACAGCAATGCCGCTCCTTTTGGCACTCCAGTACTTCCTGAAGTGTACAGAACAGCAACGATCGAAGGATTTTCGTCAATCATTTCTTTCGATTCCAGATTTCCATCGCTCTGTTCGCTCTTAATTTGCTCTTCCAGGAAGTTTTCGTGATTAATTATCAAACCATTCCATGTTTTTGAAACTCTTGCCAAATTTTCTTTCGCGCTGATGACAGCCAAAGGACGAGAATCGCTTAAAATATACGACAAACGACTTTCGGGAAATGTGGAATCCAGTGGTAAATACGACAATCCTAATTTAAGAATTGCGAACAGCAATACGATCAGATCGTCACTCGGAGGAATAAAAACTCCAATTATATTGGACGGATTTCCTTCCTTTCCATCTTTCTTGATGTTGTAAAAATTTGATAAAAATCGAGCTAATTTGTTCGCCCGACTGTTTAGCTGCTCGAAAGTTACCGAAATGTTTTTGAAAACGAGAGCCTCTCGTTGCGCTACTTCGGGATGATTTTCAATGAAGTCCTCGAATCTGCGGTGAAGTAAGTGTGATCCTTCATCAAGTGCCTCTTCAGGCCCGTACAGAATACTCTGCGATTCCATGTTGTCTGTTGCCCGAATTCGCGAAACAAAGGTATGATTAGGGTTTAAGTTTTTCGCGCTTTTATAACTTAACTTGTGCTTATGTCATTCTGATTATACGTCAAAGATTAATAGTCGTTCACCTTGAGGAAATTGCTTCACCGAAGTTGAGATTTTGATAAATTACAACAAAATTTGAATTGAACAGTTAAATAAATTTTAAAATGGAATATTGAATTGTGAACTGCTTAATAATATAGATTGTTCTCTACGTTTTAAATTTATTGTTATTTTATTATTAAAATACAGAGAATAATATATGTATAGGAAAAAAATCACACGTTACTCAACTCGGTATTTTCCATCCGTTTTGTTTCCGAAAGGGAAATCCCTTAATGTGCACCTACGGTAGCATAATTCTCAGAACAATGATGAGAATTTCATTTTCGGTAATTTTTTATCGCTGTTATTGCTGCCAAACGCCCAGGGCCACCTGTAACTCCACCTCCCGGATGACTCCCACTTCCACATAGAAACAAACCTTTGATGGGCGTGTTAGGCGGCTGAATGAGTGACGTAGGTCTATTGACATATAATTGATCCATACTGAGAGCTCCATGAAAAATATTCTGTTAAAGAAAAATTTTTTTATTTATCATATTTTATTTATTAATTTTCTAATCCTTACTCCTCCAGTAAGACCAAAAATCTCTTCAAGGTCAGGCGGTGTAAGAACTTCATAACCAATAATCAAATTTCTGAATGATGGCGCATATCTTTCTATCGAATTAATAACTGAAATTAAAAATTAATTATTGTTTTAAACTTTCATTTTTTGATCGGTTTCTTTTAACCTATGTCAAAATATTTATCTTTCATCGCTTTATCCCATTTTCTGCCATCGGAAAGATGGTACGGTGTAAATTGGGAGAAAATAAGACAAACGTGGCTTCCTGGAGGACACAATGTATTGTCTAGTGTTGAAGGGATCATCATTTCAATCATTGGTCTAAAAATAACAAAATATAAAATAATTTACAATGGTAATGTTAGACTTGAATGCATTTATTAACCTCTCAGGCAGTTTTCCTTGCTTTGCTGCAATGAAAGCAGCATCGTGCATGTCCATGTTTTCACAATTAATGTGTATTGATGCTTGATGATGAGGCATTGGCGAATTTGAATGAGGGGCGACAGTGAAATTAGGCAATCCTTTCAAAGCAACTACAGTCAGATTTAAAAAATAAATATTTTTCGTTTTATGATTTTTAATATTTATTTTAATTCACTGTTGATCTTAGTAACCGGCGACGTGTAATCAATTCGAGATATTTCACGTCTATAATTAAGCGGCAGCATTTCGTCATCCAATAAATCCAAAAACGTTATTTTTGGAGTTGCATTTGACAGAACAAGGGGCGCATCAATCTCCATTCCATTCCCTAACACCACCCCTTCCGTTTGATTATTGCGAACTTTTATGCGATTAACTTTCTGTGAAAAAAAAAATTAAAAAAGCACTTAATTATATTTAAAACAACTTGACAAGCTATTATTAACTTTTTCCGTAAAAATTTCCGCTCCCAAATCCTTAGCCGAAGCAGCAATAGCTTGCGACACAGCACCCATTCCACCTTCTACGTATCCCCACGCTCCGTCAATACCTTCTACCCCACCAATTACGTGATGCAATAACAAATATCCAGTTCCGGGACTCATTGGACTTTGCAGCACTCCAATTAATCCATCAGTTGCTAATGTTGCTTTGAGGCAATCAGTTTCAAAACGTCTGTTTAAGGTGTCATACGCCGAGGAGAAAAGAAGTTCCATTAGAAGCGGAAAATCTTTGCCAATATTCCTACTGATGTGTTGTAGAGGCTTTAAAGTTTTTAATGCCTTAAACCTTTGCCACCATGTGCCGTTCAGTAAGGTTGAAATATCTGGAGGAGGGTGGTCAAAGAGTGGATTTATACTATTAATGACGTTCGTTAACGATTGGTCATATTCCATATAAGCCTGAAAAATATTAAAATAATGTAAACTTTTAATTTTGTGAATTTCATTTTAAATTAATTGAACTTGAGCATCATTAGGAGAAAATCGAGAAATTTCTCTGAGTTTAGCTTCATTTCCCAAGTAAAGAGAAAGAGATTTTGGTTTATTCGGTTTCCATTCTGACAGTGGTGTAAAGGAACTTGGATTTCTTAAATAGACCTTAACGCCATATTCCTATTAAAATAATGTGACGGTTGGAATGGCGAGTGCGCGTCGTCTGCGCCCGTCGCCATAGTAACCAACCGTAGTATCGGTTGAAAACC
>JAQIXT010000489.1:0-33210 GCA_034700445.1 Stenotaenia linearis
AGTTACAAGTTTAAAGTTGTAGAGATTTTCTTTTGCAACTGCCTTAGGCAAGGTTCACTTGTGCTGGACTCATCCCTGAATACTAAGATAACCCCCTTCTATGAGGGGAAAACCTTGTGAAATCCATGGGAGGGTCATAAACTCCCATTGTGGAGGCATGGTTTTAAGCACTGTTTCAAAATTTCAGTAGTGATTATGTACCTGATTAGTGCATTTTAGTCACATGATAATCGCCACATCCTTATAATCAAAAAAATCACAGAATCGAAATAATTGTCCAAAAGTGAAACCCCTTATTGGATTTTAGTCAGATAAGTCAATTGTTCTTTTGATGTCTTGAATAAATTAAGGATACCACAATTAAAAGAATTTTGCACCACTACACAAAAACCCAAACAACACCTGGTGGTGGTTGGGTCAGCTACGCAGACTAGGGTAACTTGGCACCGCGTAAGTTTGGCTTTGGCTCGTGTTTTTGAATCTCACTTGCGAATGGGTGTTGACAAAAGGTGGAATGGAATGAAGGCAGAATGGAATGATGGCGAAGCAGAACAGAATAGCGGAATGGAATGGCGGAATGAGCGGAATAGCTGAACCTAACCTAACCTAACCTAACCTAATCTAACCTAACCAGACCAACAATTGTTGTATGTAGCATATAAACTTGTATAAATTCCCCTAGACTACTAGTTGAGTTTGTCAAATAAATTATTACTAAGTATCTCTTATTAATAGCTCGTATTGTGTGGGTTTGAAGGGCTTGCAAGGGGTGCCACTAGCAAGTCGGCATGGGTGAATGCCCAGGGGCATTCACACACTCATTGCATTCTTTATTTCGTTGTATTCTTTTAGTAGTTGTTCCATTAGTGTTATTTTTGCATAGTATTTAATTCGTTAAACGCAGCGGCTATTCCTACGAACGTTCGTAGGAATAGCCACAGGGTTATTTCTACGAACGTTCGTAGGAATAGCCAATCTTTTATGGACCGGCTATTTCTACGAACAGAAATTTTTTAGATGTAGTAGAATTCTGTTTTCAGCTTGTTTTCGCGAATTTTCGTGTTAAATATGAAACAGTCGATTTTTCAGAAGACAAAAATTTGAATTTTTTTGAAATTCGAATCCTTCAAGAAATTTCCTGAAGGTGAAATTCAATTTAAAATTACTTGCGGTAACTTGACTATGAACTCATGCCCATTCGCACTGAGTGCAGCCAACTCGATATCAGCCGTCGTAGCATTTTGCAAGAATGGTAAAACAAGAAATAGTTGTTTTGGGGCTTGTTTTTGTTTTTGGTCACGAAATACGAAATAATGTTTTTGTCCTTAGAAATAGACACTTTTTCAGGGGTCGGGCTTAGGCTTCCCCTGAAAATGTTCGTAGAAATAGCCGGCCCATGTAACCGTAGCTATTATTACGAACGTTCGTAGGAATAGCCACAGGCTATTTCTACGAACGTTCGTGGACGCATGAAATGGGGCAAAATAAGCAAATTTCTGTTCGTAGAAATAGCCGGTCCATAAAAGATTGGCTATTCCTACGAACGTTCGTAGGAATAACCCTGTGGCTATTCCTACGAACGTTCGTAGGAATAGCCTCTGCCTTCGTTAAATCTTGCTTAATTCGTAAAATGTCATCTAATAGCGTTAAAGTAGTTATGATAATTATTCTTGTATAATTCCTAAATTCTTAAGTTCAACCATTGTTCAAAGTGTGATAAAGCTATCTTAATTATTGTTCTTGCTTAATTATTTTAACGTTGATCATTGTTTTAAGTGTATTAAATTTTATCTGTTTGCTTTAATCGTTTGTTTAGCTTAAGGTTAACTTGTCATTTATAAATATCATCAAATCATTGGATCGCTCATTCTTTATTCATTGTAAATTCTCATCTATCAATCCATCGAATAAAAGTAGTTTGTTTATTTTAATAAAAAGTGTTATTTATTAGTCAATAAATAATAAGACTACGGTAAGTAAATTTGGATCGTGACAAAGTTAGGTTAGATTAGCGAATTGCGAGAGCAAATATTATTTACAGTTGTCTGAAAATTAAATTTTAAGAAAACTCATTACGAGATAGAAATTAAAAATTATAAGACAGATTCATCATTTTCTTAGCGACTTAACCACAAAATTAAACAGTGAATACACTAACTTTCGAACCTCATAAGTGCAAAAGCAAGAGTTGTTGTAATTCACGAACTCAAAATAATAATTTCGAAAATTTTATGAATGATATTAATTCTTCATAACTTTTAAATCAATTTATTTTTTCTTTGATGTACAATAAGTTCCTTGATTAAACGCCGTTCCTAATTGAACGTTACCCTGTAATAAATAACACAATAGAATTCTGTGGTAATAACTTCATCCATTGCTTGAATCTATCGTCCAGATTAACGAAATTTGGACGTCTAAATCACCTTGTCCAAGGAAATAACTGCTCATTTCGGTCATATTGTAAATCGTCTGTATCTCAAAACTCAAGATCCTCCAAAACTGTGTAATTGTGTTAAAATCAATGATTTAGCTATTAAAAACGTTGTTCATTGTGCAAAAAAAATTACAAATTGCATAAATAAAAATTACATCAGACAACTTAAGCAAAAATGATACAAGAAACTCATTCCACCTTCAAACAAAATAAGAAATACAAACCAAGTTACAGGACATTCAATATAGTAACCGGAGATTAGATTTTACATTTTTCTGCTATTACAGCAACACTTTATATTTCAAATAGAAAATTCACTGATAAATCTAATCAAATAATACTTGATCGCTTTAGTTAAATCTCAACTTAATTATAGCTTCAATTAAGTGTCACTGCGCCACAGTTTTATAGTCTTGTCGTTCTCCAGTGCTGCTGATGCGATTATATTTTCAGTCGGATGGCAAGCAGTGCACAAAACTACATCTACAAATGGATTTTAAATTAATTATCAACCGATTTCATTTTCTTCTATATATATCTCAAACCTGTGTGCCCCTGTAATTTTTGAACAATTTCTTTTGTTTGTAAATTCCATATATAAACCATGTTGTCTTCTGAACCAGATACAATCCACTGAAGAGATAAAAAAATTTTTAATGTATTACTAAAGAAGGGAATTGTAAGTACTTTACCTTTCCGCCCGTAACTGAGAAATTTGCGAAAATGCAGTATTTTTCATTTTTATGACCAGTGTATGTTTTTAAACATTTTCCTTTACTGTAGTCCCATAATTTAAGGGTGCTGAAATATAATTGAATATAGTACGTATTAGTGATTGTGATTAGAATATCAGTTTAAATTCATCGAATGTTTATTTAAAAAATTTAAACTAAGAAACTATTTCTAACCATACTTCCAACAGCTGTTTTGTGAGGATAATTGTGACATTTACTAGTGTGCGAAAGATATTTATGGCGATAATGTGCTAAAATTAAGATAGTGATAATCGATTAGTTAAAAAATTTTACTTTCTTTTAAAATGATTTAACTTTTCTTCCTAAAAATTTTTTGCATAACTTTTTAATTTTTTTTTCCTTTTTAATTTTATAAAAACGACCCTAAAATTTTTCATAATCTTTGAATATTAAAATTCAGAATTTGTAATTTTTTTAAGTTTCTTTCTTAATTTGGCATATTTTAAAAGTAAAACTAATAAATTTTCCCTTAAAACCACCATCTTATCCAACGTTAATATAATTACTTGTCTAATGTTGCTGCTAGAATGTATTTCCCATTCGGTGAAAATTTTACAAATGAAACTGGAGGATTATCATCGTCTATAAGTGTTTTCAAACACTGCCCTGACGCCGTATCCCAAATCCGACTACAAAACAAAAATCTAAAAATCACAATAAATTCATCAAAAATATCTTTCAATTTTACCATAAACCATCATAACTGCTAGAAACTATGAGTGATCCATCTCTATTAAAATGAACTGCAGAAACTGGATCTGAATGAGCAGGAAGCGTTTTCAGACATTTTCCTGTTTTAACGTCCCATATTCGTACACTTTCGTCAAACTGAAACAATTTTCACATTATTTTTTAAAAATCCCATAATCTCTGACAAATCAATCTCACAGAGCCAGAGACGATTAAATTTGACTGAGGATTAAAGTTGCAACAAAACACATAATTGCTGTGTCCTTTCAATGTTTTCAAACATCTTCCTGAACTCAACTCCCAAATTTTGAGTGTTTTGTCATCTGACGCACTGACTAATAACCGACTGTCACTAGACCAAGCAACGTCCGATATTCCCTACATTTAAAAAAAAAAATTAAAATCAGTATAAAACTTTTCATTATGTGTATAAACATATTTTTATTACCAATTTATGACCAGCGATAGTTTTTTCGAATTTTCCATCGTAAGCGCCCCATATTTTTATAAATTTATCAGCAGCTAGAATTAAATTTAAAAAAATAAATTTAAACAAAAAAATTTTTATTTTGAAAATACAAAACAAACCTGAACTTGCCAACCATTCGCCATTAGGACTGAATTTAACTGATGAAACTGCTTTTGTATGACCAGCTAATGTGAATTTCAATGTATAATTTGGTTTCTAAAAGATCAAAAACAACATGTAAATTACTGTTTTTCAATTCTCATAAACAATTTTTACCATTTTGTTGGCATTTGACTGTGCCGTGTTTGCTGTATTCGTATTTGAATTGTTACTACCAAGTGGCTGGTTCGTTGTGGGTGGTTTTAAATCGTCCCCGTCACCTGCTTTCGAGTTATCCTCCGTCAGTCCTGACATTGTGGTTTCGTAATCTGAAAATACAGTCAGAAAATTTTTTTAAATGTAAACAAAACAAGCATGTAATCGTTGAAATAAAAACATCACCACGTGGCCATCACATTAGGCCTAATTGTTTATTTTGATGCAAAAAACATGTCAACTGACAAACGTTTTGCTCCTATTTCGTAAGACTGCGCGTTACTGCGTAATAAAAGAAACGCTGCGCTTAATACTGACTTGCGAGTGATTATTTTGATTGTATGCGTAGAGTTTGGCCAAAAACAAATACGAATTATATTGTTATTGGTTGCTTTACGGTGAAAGAAAGGATTAAAGATCGCGTTTGTAAGAAAAATGGGGCAAATGAAATGGCGATCCTAATTCCGATTATTTTGTTTACAAATACGTACCGATTCACAACGATAATTGCTGCGGTTTAGAGGTCAACGTAACTACTGGTTAGGCTTATTTTTCTAATGCCGCCGATTTCTCTCTGTGCTTGTGCGACTGCGTGAAAGAAGGCGGGAGTGAGTGGTCGGTTTGGTTGACTAATAATAGGAAGAAACGTGACCGGTTCGAAATTTACTTATCTGCGCTCTGACGGTACTTTTAGAAATTAGTAGAAAAATCAGTTAGAAAAAGTAAAATTCAAATTTAAAAAATTTTAATGAACTGCAATTTTCAGATTTTTTATTTTCTAAAAAAAAAAAAAAATACAAATTCTACTAAAATTCATGAAAAACACCTTCCAAAAAGAGTTTTTACATTCAAAATACACCTGAGTTCATTTATCACAGCCAACAAATTCCAAAAAAAACAACTAATTAATTGGAATATTTAAAGCTCAATCAGTATCTCCCGTCTTCATCATCACTTCCAGATTCATTAAGATAATCATTTTTCCAAAGCTTAATTGTTCTATCGTTTTCTACTCCAGCAGTTGCTATGATTTCGCATTTCCGATGACACGATGTACTCACAACAGCATCTTCAGGACACATTTTTTTTAAATAAAAAAATTACGTTTACAGTCTTCTACTTACCTGTATGTCCCGTTAAACTTTGCAGTAGCATTTTTTTCTGTAAATGCCAAATATTAACTTTATGATCTTGCGAACCAGACACAACCCACTAAACCATACAAATTCATTAATAACGTTTTCATTAAAAACAAAAAAAAACAAAAAAAAAACAAACTTTTCCAACTGAAATGTCAGCAGTAATTAAGTAACCTCCATTGACTTGGCCCAAATACCGTCTTCCCCTATTTTCTCTCTCTAAATTCCACAATTTGATATAGCTAAATTCAAAAGAGTAAATTAATAATTTTTAATTCTTCTAATATTTACTTTTTAGTCGGTACTTGCTGTGCGTTGATGTCAACACAAATTTACTGTTTTCGGAAAACTTAGCAAACGAAACGGAAATATATTCTCGCTTTTCGGGATCGTAATCTTTTAGTGTCTTGAAGCGATTTCGTGTCGTCGTTTGCCAAACATGACTGTCATAAAGGACGTCTTAAAACTTCAATTTACGGGTACAACTAAATGGATTTACCAAAAACCATCTAAACTACTGGCGAGAAATGAACTTCCGTCTGAACTGAAATTTACTCCTGTAACTTGATCTAAAAAATCACGAATTGTTGTTTCGCATGTGCCAGTCCTAACGTTCCATAATTTCACGGTTTCGTCGTACTAAAGAAAAATATTTATGAATTTGTCATTTAAAGAAATGAAAAAAAGACTTTTGGTAATGTATTGTTAATGAATTAAAATTTACCGAGCCCGAAATAACTAAAGTACGATCAGGGTTAAAATCACAACAAATAACATATTGCGAATGACCCCTAAGTGTTTTTACACACTTGCCCGAACGAAATTTCCAAATCTTTAGCGTTTTATCGTCCGATGCGCTGACCAGCAACTTGCCGTCCTTGGACCATGCGACGTCCGAGATTCCCTGAATATTGTAAGTCGAAATTAATATTGCAATGAAAAAATTATCGGGAAATTTACCATTCTATGACCATCAAGTGTCCTATGTAAAACTCCAGTCTCCACACTCCATATTTTTATCGTTGTCCCATAGGCTGTGATTATTTATAATCTTAAATTTATTTCAATTATTAACACCACCGAACAAACCTGCACTTGCCAACCAATCTCCACAATAACTGAATTTAACAACAGATATAGCTTCGTCATGAGCCAATGTTTCTGAACGTACTAATTTGAAATTTGGTCTTTCAATCGAATCGTCAGAGTCAGATTGCGAACTCTGTTAAAAATATTAAACAATTTTATTTTCAAATTAAAAAAGTAATTGATTGATTAATTCTCACCATTTTATTGTTATCAGTTGAGATCTACCTGCAGAAAACCTAAAATAACAAGAAAAATAGGTTTAAAGAACACGTGTTAAACAAGTTTAGCCTTTGGTACTTAAAATTAAAAGCGCCATTTTCAACGCACGGATTTTTTATTTAAAAAATTTTAAAAATTAATACTTACTTAATAATTATATATATTGTATAATTTACTACGAGTCGCTTTCTTGTTTGTGTTTTTCACTGAATGTTGCTTTCCGTTCCGATTTCCGTGCACGCGACTAAACAGCATTAATCATGCAAACAGTCTAGAACTCGAACTCTCGCCTGCAGTTTATTGTTTTTTATTGCGCTTGCGCACTATTTCCTTCACTGACCGCACAATCAAATTCCTTCACTTTCTAGTTCACTTTGATTACAAAATACGGTTAATGCCTTCATAACTAATATAGAAATAGATAAAGGCTTGTAAATGGTCTTTCTGCCACTTGTTGTGTCTCAGCGGAAGTATCGTTAGTTACAATTGAGTTGATAGGAGAAGTTTAAGCAGTAAAGACGAAATCTTGAGCAAGAACGGGTAAGTAGATTAATGTTTGCACTTTTGAGCGTGCAATATATCAGAATATATCTTTTATTTTACTTGCACTATTTTTAATTTAAATTTATTTTTGCAGGTTAACATTTGAAATTCATTAATTTTTAAAAATTTCTAAAAATTTTTTTTTTTAAATAAGATTTTTAATTTGAAATTGTATGTTGCTGGATTATATCAATTTTTTTTACCCGTACTTGACCGATTACTGATTTTAAGCTTAAAAGAAAAAAAGTACTGTTGAATCCATGGCGCGTGGATCTATTTGATAACGAAAAAATTTCGGGTATGAAAGATTTATTTTCCAGGAATGATATTGCGACATTAGATTTTTTAGATAAAATAAAAATGATTAGCCATGTTTTGTGACTTTGGTTTGAAACGGTCACGTGATCATAAATGCCCGGCCTCTCAGACGAGAGATGACGTAATGCACAATGATGGCGAGTCTTCGGTTGCAGTTGACGCTTTTCAGTCGGATTCGGATACGACGGTATAAACTAGTAAAATTTGAACTTCTTCAAGACTGAAACGACGATCAAGGATATTTATGGTAATGAAAAAGCCGGCATTTATCGAATAAATAGTGAGAAATTTTCGGAAAACCAAACGACTCGAATCACGTGACTTTGGAGAACCAATAAAAATGCGCTATTCGCTCTCCTTTTATAAAAGGCTCCGTTGTTGTGCTGCTGCGTAGCCATTGCTAGTAAGAACGGAATCTTTCGGTAGTGCTATGTGAATCTAGCTATATTATGGCCACGGCGATCCATCCTGCTCTGCGAAGATCTCCGCAATCCAACTTCAACATCAACACAGGGTACTACATATAGATTTTTCATGTGTGTTAGGCCGGTTGATTGCAACGGCCAGACAAAGTGGCGGGCTTCGTTACCGTTCGGGGAAGCCATTGTGATTTCCATAGCTTCAGTAAAAATCGTGTAATTGCTAAATTCGCTGCCTCGAAACGAATTCTCCAGAGTTTAGGTAGGTCCCAAATTGGTTTGAAACTGGTCTTGAAGTTGCAGAGACTAAAATGGCATACGTTTAGGTCGGTTTTGGGTTTATTTAACTGATATTTGAGCGTTCTTTAGCTGTTCCGTTTGAGGGAATAGCAAAGCGTTGTCGTTGAATGGGAGAAGCCCGCCATGTTTTTCTGCCAGCCGTAATCAGTTCGGTCGGCGTTCAAATGAGTCATTGAACGTAAAGTTTTTGTTATTGAAAGTTTGATATGCAATTATCAATATTACAAGATACACAGTAAGTTTTGTAACTGTTTAAATTTAGGCCTAAAAATGGTGCATTGCATTACGGGCTCGAAATTTGATTAAAATTTTTTCAAAATGCGAATTTTTAATGTGACAGAAGTATTAAAGAGTTTATGTAGACCGTTGTCTGCATATTTAGGCATGAAAAGGGAGGGGGAAACCGTTGGAAAAAATTGTAAATGTTTGTATCGGGAATGCGTATAACAAGTGGTCACGAGTTATGTTACACGTGGATTGTGAAATTTTCCAAAACTGTAAGAAAAATATTTTTAACTTATTAGGAATATTTTTTTATTCAATGGAAATAATTTGTATGAAATAAAATATGCAATTTTGATAATAAATCTGTAGTATTTTTTTCGTTCTAATATTTAAATTCAAATTTCTTAAAGAAAAAAATTTTCCAATTATGAAGAATAGATAGATAAAATACAGCGCTTTAATTTATTTACTAAATTCTATGAAAATTTGGTGAAATTTTCAAATTTTGGCGCGCTAAATACAATTGAGGTCAGGGGAAATGTTGTTTGCTAAACTACCTTCCTTTCAATCAAGTTGTTCATTTGTAGTTATTGCTTTACTTATTAATTTGCATTTTTTCTTTTATTTTGCACAAAAAGAAAAAATAACAAAATAATAATTAATAGTAATAATAAAGCATTAAATTCAAATTGAAAACTTAATATTTTGTTTTTTAAATATTAGGTTTTGCCTTTGAGCTGATGTAACGTAATTTGAATTGAAGCTGTACAAAACATGGACAGCTTGTTGGACGGAACAAGGTATTTTTCATGCATTTTTGAAAGTTAGGATAATTTTTTCTAAAACTATATTTTTCTCTTTTCAGAAGTGGTGGAATGCAACAAGACACTGGCCATAATAACATTGTAAGTAAAATAGTGAAAAATTACATTATTCAATGCACTAAACCCCCCTAGAGGGGGAATAATGCATGGAAACTAGGTTAAACATCCTAGTTTTTTTTTTTAAGCGACACATTTTGTTTTTTTGTCCCTTTTTTAATGGTGTGGGACAACTAGAATGCCCTTGTTTTTTTAATTTTAAGGTTATTTTATCAAGTAAATGCCAAAACTGTTTAAAAAATGCAATTGCAGTTATAAATTTGGATGTTTTAAGTAGTGTCTCTGTAATAAATCATTATAGTAACGTTAATACGGCCCAAAGTGGTCAATTTACTAGGTTTTTCTAGTGTTTACTGAGCAAATGTCTCGTTTCCTAAATTGAAAGTTGCACAAAAGTTGGGTGTTGTTAATAAATGCTGCTGCGGTGTTTGATGATGAATCAATCCATTTATCTGGACTTAAGATGTCTGTTTTGGTGTGTATCATTACAGTTAAGGTTTAAATACCGTATTTCCTTGAAATATAAGTCAAAACTGTTTTTTCTCGACTTATGTTCAAGGACGACTTTAAATTTATCAAACAAAAATTAAAATTCTTAGTTTAAAAAAGCTATAACATAAATGGAAAATTGATACAGCTAACCCAAAAATTTATAAAATAACTTAAAAGTTCGGTAGTATTGCTTAATTTTATTTAAAATATTAAATCTTTTTGAAAAAAATGCACAAAATGATTAAAATTGTAATGGTTTTGGTTGATTTTGTGCTTAATTTGATCAAAAACATTGTATTTCATTGAAGAAGAATCGAATTCTCTTAATTTTTTTCTTTTTTGTAGAATTCAACGACAAACATGACAGTTCAGCAAGCCGAACGAGACGAGCTCACCCAGCAGCAACCTGTTGCTGGAGTGGTGCAACCACCTTTTATACCTCCAATCGAAAGGGCAAATCGCACAACCAATCAGCTGCAATACTTATTCAAAGCCGTGATGAAAGCAGTTTGGAAACACCAATTTGCGTGGCCGTTTCAGCAGCCCGTGGATGCAGTCCGCCTCGAACTTCCAGTAAATAAACTTGAAATTCAAATATAAAAGACAAAGTTCAAATTTTTTTTTAAATTCTTGTCCAGGATTATCACAAAATTATTAAGCAACCGATGGATTTGGGAACAATAAAGAAGCGGTTAGAGAACAATTTCTATTCTGCTGCGAAAGAATGCATTCAGGATTTCAATACAATGTTTACGAATTGTTACGTTTATAATAAACCGGGAGAGGTAATTTAATTTTTTTTTAAATTAAAAAAAATGAGGGTCGACATTCGGTGAAATTTTGTACTACTCTAATACATTTGATATTACGTCACTTCCGCCCACCTGTTTCCGGTCACCCACACGCTGCCTTGCCTTTACTCCTTTGCCATGGTGCACGTGGTCCTTTCCAGACAATGGCCTAGACGGCGTGCCGCGTCAGGTAAAATCCACTAAAATCCGCTGAATCTTGCTTTTGGGTTTAGAGATTTCGTACACATTTTTATCGAATGTCGATCCCGCGAACAAAATTGAATAAAATTTTGAATTTTTATATATATATATATATATATTTTTTTTAAAAAAAATCAGGACGTCGTTCTAATGGCACAAACATTGGAAAAGCTTTTCCTGACCAAAGTGACACAAATGCCAAAGGAGGAATACGAAGTGACACTGCCAGCCCCTAAATTGGGTGGGCCTAAAGCGAAAGGAAAGAGGGGTCCCGCGTCTGGTCGAGGTATTTAAAAAAAAAAAAAAAACTCTTTGAACGTTGCAATAACGTTTATTCCGAACGCCTAGGAACGCCAACGTTAGTGCCTGCAGGTTCGACGACTCCAGCTGGCATCGAGTCGCTGCCGACGACGACGACCACAAGCGCAAGCAACGGTCGTGGTACGCCAAATTCTTCTGGTTCTTCGGTGACGATACCTGGAAGCACGGCGACGCCGACTGTCGCTTCGCCGCACCCACTAACTCAACAGTCCCACCAAAACTCGATAGTGATGCCGTCAATGGGGTATCCGCAGGATATCCCCGACGGACCTGTACAGGCCCCTGTGATGGGGCAGATTCAAACGTCGACGGCGGGCGGACTAATGGGACCTATGGGTCAAACTTTACCTGCAAAAGTGAAAAAAGGTGTAAAAAGAAAAGCGGACACTACGACGCCGACTGCGAACTCTACTTACGAGCCCGTTTATCCCATGCATTCGGAACCAAAGCCGTCGAAAATCGCGACGCGGAGGGAAAGTGGAAGGCAGATCAAAAAACCAAAGAAAGATCTGCCTGATTCCCAGGTGGTTGATATTATATCCAAGTGTTTGAAGTACTATTTTTCTCTTTGCAAGTTCGTGTGAGGGTGCAGTGTTGTGGTTCAAGTGTGAAAGGTTATGCAATTAAAATTGAATGTGGTTGACCAATATTTGTGGTTCGATTTTGAAGTATTCAATTTTATTTTTATTTTTTGGTATATTTAAATTGTTTTAATTGAATTTTGATTTTTTTTTTATTGGTAAATCTGAATCGTGGGAACTGGGTATCAAGTGTAAATTCTCATTATCGTAGCTGCAGAGATTTGTCTGGTTAATTTCGATTATAAGTTAATTATCTGGGTGCGCTTAATCGTGTAGCTGATTATCCGTCCTAGATTTGACAGAATTTTCTTGATATTTCTGTATTTTATCATAATCTACCCAGATAATTAAGCTATAATTCGTCGTATAAGAGTATTTAAAAGCTGCATTCGCACTTCTAAATTTAGACATTTCAGTGGGGCTATAAAAGCAAAGATTATTCATGGCTTCGTACGTTTGTCTGTTCTCGCTTCGATCTTTGTGTTTGTATGGGTTTTTTTAACTTCCTGACAAATTGTGACGATGAGTGCTGTAAAATAGAAATTTTATGATGTTTGTTTTTCAATTTCTATCCTAGAATGTGTTAGGTGTTTTAAAATCGATCCACATTATTATAATAGTAGATCAAACCGAAATGAATACAATCTATTTGATCTCTGGTCAAATTGATAAGAATACAGGAAGTTTATTTATTTATAAAGACATTAAAGCACATCGATTACACAAGCGCTTTATCCAAAATTGAACGGTTTGCATAACCTTATCCCAATTGATAATTTGTAACTACGCATGAACAAATGTGTTTTTTATACGGGAATTATATTTTTGATGGTAATTTTGTGGAGATCGCAATTTCTATTTTTAAATGATTCCTAGTAATTTGTAAAATATATCTGCTTTAATATTGAAGAGTGGGAAACTGCATCCACGGTATTTGACAAGATGAAAAATATTTTAAATATTATTTATTGTTGTTTTATTATTATTTTTACAATTAACGGTTCAAAGTTCAGGTCGCATGTTAATATGAGTTATTAATTTCTATGTTACAGCCACAACACAGCTCGAAACCGAAAGAGAAATTAACAGAACAACTTAAATTTTGTAATGATATCCTCAAAGAATTGCTTTCGAAAAAGCATTCGGTAAGTAGATGGCTATATCTTTCCCTTTTTTCAATATTCAGTCAGTTTCTAAATTATTTTTCAATTAAAAAAAAATGAAAATTTGAAAATGAATTGCGGTTTTACAATACGGAAACCTCATTCTGCAAGGAATTTCTTCAACTGTCCTAGTTGGCATAGAAGTTTCTAGTCAGAGAAAGAGGTGATAGAAAAACCTATGTGTTAATCCCACTCATTGACGATATGTAATTTGAGTGTTTCATAACATAGGAACATGAATTTTCTATTTCTATTACTTTTTTTCTCTCCGTTTTTCAGTTTGAAAATATTAATTTTCTTATGTATTGCTTTCAGGGCTATGCTTGGCCGTTTTATAAACCGGTAGACGCAGATTTGTTAGGTCTTCATGATTACCACGATATCATTAAACATCCGATGGACTTAGGCACGGTCAAAGTAAGCAAATATTAAAAAATTTATGGAATACGATACAAATATTAAAAAAATTAACTTAAAATTTTAAATAATTTTAAAACTTCCTTTTTTTTAAAGCAAAAAATGGACAATAGAGAATATAGAACTCCTACAGAATTTGCAGCTGACGTCAGATTAATATTTACAAATTGCTATAAATATAACCCACCTGATCATGATGTTGTTGCTATGGCGAGGAAGTTACAGGTATGAATTTTAACGAGTTGTGAAGCGATTAATTAATGTTTTTGTGATTTTTGTTATAAAATAGGATGTATTTGAAATGAGGTACGCAAGAATTCCAGACGAACCAACCCCAAGCATTCCAGAAACGGCGACACCAACCACAAAACAGGACATGACGACCAGTAGTTCGAGCACAAGCTCATCGGGCAGCTCGTCGAGCAGCGACTCCGAAGATAGCGAGGAAGAGAGAGAGAGGAAGTTATTACAGTTGCAGGAACAGGTATATATTTCCGGTTGACGGAAATTTTTTGTTGAAACGATAACATAGTGCGGTACAATGTTTTTTAATTATGGTTCGTGCCTTTTAAAAATTTTATTTCGAGCAGTTGAAACAGATGCAGGAGCAAATGCAGTTATTAGTTCAAGAAAGCCGGCGGAGGGAGAAGAAGAAGAAAGACCGGAAACGAAAGAAGGATAAAGATGAGAGGAAGGAAGATCGCAAAGAAACGAAGCCGCCGCTCGACGTTGCGCAAGCACAACCGGTTGTCAACAACATTGCGTTGTCGGCAGACCAAAAGCCAACAAAGCCCACTAAGACAAAGTCGTCGTCTTCGGCGGGCAAAACGCCTAATCAGAAATCTTCGTCTGTGCTGTCGAAACGGCAGAGGTAAGAGTTGAGATGAATAGGTTCCGTGATTAATTAACTAATTATTTTTTTTTTAAAATAAAAAGGTCGTCATCTAAAAAGAGTAAGAGTTCTTTACCGGCATTCGATAGCGAAGACGAGGATAATGCAAAACCAATGTCGTATGACGAGAAAAGGCAGCTTAGTCTAGATATCAATAAATTGCCTGGTAAGTCATTGTTAGAAAATGCTGGAAATTGTCATAATTGTTAAAATTTGAATAATTTTACTAAACGTTCAAATACTGGAAATAATTTATGATTTTTTTCTAAAAGTTTTTATTTAAAACCGCAGTCCCAAATTGATATATCAAGAGTTTTAATAACATTTTTACTAATCAATTCTCTTATTTAATTAAAGGTGACAAGTTGGGTAGGGTTGTTCACATAATCCAGTCACGAGAACCGTCCCTTAGAGACTCGAATCCAGATGAGATTGAAATAGATTTCGAAACGCTGAAACCCTCGACCCTTCGCGAGTTAGAAGCCTACGTGGCATCTTGTTTACGCAAGAAACCTCGGAAACCTTACTGTAAGATTTGTTCCAACGAGCAAACTCAGTTACATAACCTGGCTGGGCATGTTGCTTTAGTTGACTGTTCTAGTTGACACGTTAAAGTTACAAATCAGCTACAGGTAAAAACAAAACCAACAGCAAAATCCAACTCGCAGGATTTATTTTATTTCCTGGGGGACCTCAAAGCTTTGGGACAAACTGAGTTTGCTTTTATTCTTGGTGAAAACAGAGTCAATAATTAAATTATGTTGATTTAGCTGCTAAAAAACCATCTGGAAAGTCGAAAGACGAGCAGATGGCGGAGAAAAAGCAAGAGTTGGAAAAAAGACTTCAAGATGTGAGCGGTCAGTTGGGCACTGTCGCCAAGAAAACGCCGAAGAAAGGTTAACCGGAGGAAAATAAGAGAAAAAATTGATTTTGGGTATTAATTTGTTGATTTTTGAATTTGTAGATGTAGAAAATAAACACGTGGATGTGGTTGGTGGACCCAGTCGGCTAAGTGCGAGCAGTAGCAGTTCTTCTGATAGTGACAGTAGTAGCAGCAGCAGTTCGAGCAGCTCATCCGATAGTAGCGATTCCGAGTCAGGTTAGATGAATAATTTTTTTTTAGTCGTAGACGTGGTTGAAATATGCGAGGCGGAGGTGGATGCCTGCTAGTTAAGGGGTTTTGTTTCTTTTATTATTTTTTTTTAAAGTTTTATTTTTTTTGATTAAATTTTTTTTTTTGAAAAAAAAATATTTTTGGATTTTTGTTTATTTTGTTTTGATTTTTTTTGTTTGTATATTTGGAATTTGTTTACTTTTTTGAAAATTCGTTCAAATTGAGATGCAGGCTTTTGATTTTTTGTTTTTGACTTTTTTCAAAATTTTATTTATTTGATTTATATTTTTTTAAAAATTTAAAAATGTCGGATCGAGTTTGATGTGAGCTATGTTGTGGCCTTAAAATCGAATTTCCCTTCTTTTAATAGCGATTCCTTAGTGTGATCACATGATGCCGTATCGGTACGAAGATCCAGGCATCAGTTCCAAGGGATATCCATCTGTGTCGACGGAAAATTGCTTTTAAAACAATTTATATATACATATACATACATATATATATATAAATATATGACGAAAAGAGGAATAAAAAATTACTGATATTAAGAAAACAAGGGAACAAACTACTGTGGGGTAGAAAATAGAAAAGGCGGTTTTCGTGAAGAGGTTAGCAAGGTGGATTCTTTCCTTTTTTTTAAATCGAGGTTGTCGATGTTGGGTGTAATAGGATACACTTTTTGTTTTTAATTTTTGACTTTGGTGGATCTTGGGTTTGACTTGAAATTAATTTTTTTCTTATTTTTTAAAAAAAAATTTTTAAGGAAAGCTTACGAAGGGTTAGGATTGGTAGAAAAGGATAGGATTTGGGGAAAGTAAAAAAAAAAAATCTCAATATTTGATCTTAAAATGCCCGGATGTAGAAAGACGCTAGTCAAAAGAGGAGTCTAGCATCTAGGCTCGGCGAAACTCTTTGTTAATATTTCCCTTGACTTTTCTTCTTCCCTAGTGAATTCCAAATACAGAATTACAAGTTTTGTTTTAAATATCAAGTGGGGGATGAGTAGAGAGAGAAAAGGATTAGGTTTTATTCCTCTTGACAAAGTTTGAACAGTAAAACCAGCGAGTGACATTTTGGTTTTTTTTTTAATTTTTAATTTTTTTTATTTTTTTCCTTTTCCCTTGAAATCATTTAGGAAATTTAAAAGTAAATGAAAAATGATGTCATTTCAATATTCCCTATAGCTAGCCAATGAGTGCAGCATGTGTTGAGGCAGCCAGCTTTTTTAATATCATTTTCTACTACTTTTGTTTTGTTTTTCTTTATATTAATACGAAAAAGTGGCTTTTTTATTATTTTCTTATGGAATTAAATGAAAAATGCAAATTTTTCAAAGGCTGGAGCTTCAATTGTAAAATGCATTGTGTTTACCTCTTGCAGGACAAGTTGTTTATGTTTAAAAGTGTTTTGCTACTGTTGTTTATGATTATGTAGTGGCAGGGTTCGTTTTGATTTTTTGTTTTTTAATTTTTTTAAAGAAAGGTTTGCAGTGCCTTGAAGTTAGTTGGGTTTAGTTGATTAGTGATTGTTAAATGTTTACTGATGCAGAGGTTTGTGAATAAAATGAATAAAAATGATAAACGAAGAAGACCCGAGTGAGTTTTGATGAAAATTTGTGGAAAAACTTCGCTGGAACGAGGAGTTTCCGTTGATGTGGCTGTTCTACGCGAGGAAGATGTTATTGACGCAGTAGCCAACCGAACGAACTTGGATTTTATGTGAAAAAAAAAAAGAATTAAAAAAATTGTTTATATTTTTCGGTCCACATTGTGATTTAAAGGTGTTTTTCTTTTCTCCAGGTGTGTATGATGTTGGCTAGCTGGCCTCCTTGACACAGTGTTTGCACTCCCTGGCTAACCTAGGGTTAATAAAAGTTTAAAATATGGTGGGAAGGGGTTAAAATTGAAAAATGGCATAAAAATGGGAAAAAAAATGTAAAAATAATTTTTTTTTCTTTTCTCTACAATCCCCGCATTGTTTATTTTGGCAATTAATGTGCCATTTTTCAAGTTAATTGATGATTAATTTAAAAAATATATATAATAAATGATTAATTTAATATTTTTTATGTTTGTTGCCCTTATGTGATTGTAAATCATTGGTATATTTGTTCAGATCACTTTTGCTCTCCTTTGATTGTTTTAATTTAATTTTTTTTCTATATGTAATAATAATGTGTAAGATTTACTTTTTTTTTGTAACGTTGTATACATTTCACATTATCGTCAAGGGCAACAAAAAAAAATAATGGGAATTTTGTTATTTTCTATGAAAGTATTGGTCCAATTATGTTGAATAGTTTATATTTTTTCATATTTTCATTTTTCCATCAAATTAGTCGACTTTTTCATTCATTATATGTGACAATAGTGTTTGTAACATGCCTATTCATGATTTTTTCTGAATAATAAAAACGAATTTGTTAACTTTTGTAAAGTATACAATGTGCAAATTTAGTTTGGAGTAGGAAACACTTTTTAATGTAAAATAAGACTTAGCTTTTTAATTTTTTTTCCTTTTTTATTCTAATTTTTTGAGTACAAATATCCTGCCTGACTTCTGAAACAGAAGCAATAAGTTGACTTTTTTTTTTCTTTTTTTTTTTTTTTTATATAATTTTCTTTGTTTTTTTGTATAAAAACTGAATGATGACTATAAAAAAATCCAAGTTGATCATCCTGTAAAATTCAAATGGGTATAAATGTCCTGTAAATATTTTTTTTAAAATTTACAGAAAAACAAAAAGCATAAAAGGCACATTAGTTAGTATGGCCCTGTCTATATTATTGTGTGTATTCTCATCATTGTGTGTCTGATTGTATAACAAAACATTGCTCCATAATAAAATGGTACTCCTGATATGTGTTAATTTTCATTGATTTTATTATTTATTTTTTCTAAAGTAGTTGAATTAGATATTAAAAAGAAACACATGCTTGCACTCTAGGGCTGAAACTAAACTTGATTAACTATTTTTCCATCTACTTCTATTTTTCCATATATATAATAGGAATATCTACATTGATTGCCGTACACTCTTGGTTTTGCTTTTTTTTATAAATTTTTTTAATTTTTTTTAATTTATAATTTATGCTGTTCCACACAGTTTAGTAGGAATTGTGTGTTTTGGAGCAATTTGATACACAGAAGAGATGAAATGCTTAATTTACAGCTATTTACACTGAGGCTGCGATAGGAACATGGCAATTAGGCTTTTTAAGTTAATTTTTGGATTATACAGCTTTTTTTTTTCGTTTTTGGAAGTGTTGAGTGAGATGGAAAAGAAATTTAAAATTTAGTTTTAACATATTACAAATTCTCTTCAGGCGAAGAACCAGCCGCCAAGCAGCAGAAGGATGATGCCTCGCAGGTTAGTGAACGAGCTAAGGTATTTATTAAGTATTTTTAATAGTTGTATTGTGATGAAATTTATCGAGTATTGATGAGTCCTGGATGCCGATAAGTGGAAAATACTGACAGTAGTCACTGAAAATTTATTCAAAATTGAATTATTTGTTAAAAATTATTTTTTAAAAAGGAAATATTAAGTACATAAATGTTGATTTTCAACATGATACAACTATCCTGTATGATCACATGAACTTACTTTGCTTAAAGAAATAATTTTTATTATTTAAGATGTCAAATGCCGGACTTGGAATGTCGTCTGGAATGGTAAATAACCATATGCCTCAACAAACTGCAATTATGAACCAGCAACAGCCTGCATTACCTGTTGCTGGAATGTATAGTGCACCTGTTGCACAAGGTATGTTGCAGTTTTGGCAGCAACTAACCGCTTGATTATAATAATTTGCTTTTCTGTCAGCTCCTTCAACGGCAGTTGCCAAACCACTTGTTGTTGCCAGTCATAGTTTACCCCAACAACCAGCACGACCTTCTGCCACAGCTGCTCCGGCACCTGTGAAGAAAAGTGTTGTTCCTCTTCCTATTAAACCAACAAGTAAGTAAAGTTTGAGATAAATATGGAGACTCTACTTTTTTGCAAGTCAGATAAATTATAATTACTCGGTGAGTTTCGTCTTAGAATAAAACTATTTTGAGGTGTCAGAAGGGGCTTGAGCAAAAGTTATTGAATTTTACTTGAAGTAGGTTACGAATAAAAATTAAAAACTAAAAAAAAAAATTGGATTTTATCTTTTTTGACCACAACATGGAAACATCTGCAGATTATATCAAAATGTAAAAGATTAAGGATGCTCAATATGTTCAGATACTTTTCTAAATTTGAAGTTTAGGTGTCTGGAAGTATAAAATGGACTCAGGGTAATGTGGATTTTGACTTCCTAAACAGATTTATTTAAAAATTTTCATTTGTGCAGCTTTTTCATAACTCAATTACAACATTTTTTGATGCTTTCAAACTATCAACTTTTAATTTTGAAAAGTTTTCAGACATATTGATTCATTAATATTGATCATCCGAACTATGTTCAGGTTTTGATTTTATCTGCCGATATTCCCACGTTTTAACAGGCTCATATTTTTCATATTTAAACTATTCAAGTAAAAACCAAATTACGTTCCTTAAAGTCCCTTTATGATATCTTGAAATAATTTTATGGTAAGGACAGAAACTTTCTTGTTCAACGTAGAAAAGTGGAGTCTTTGTATTTATGTACAGTATTCCAAACAAAGCATAGCGAATTAACCGCGCTTAATAAATAGGTAACTCACAACTGTCTAACATGCCCACATCTATACAATCCCCACTGATGGGCCAACCTTTGCGGGGACCTTTATCACTACCCAGTCCGCAAACATCGTTAGGTTACGAACAGCAAGTTATGCAGCAACAACAACCACAACAACATCCGCCGCAACAGCAACAACATCCTCCATCCCTTATAAGACAAGGGTCGCCTTCCCCACCAATGTTAACGCCGGTCAGCGCTTCGCTAAATAGTGTTCCGCCAATTATACCACCGTCATCCCATACTCCATCACCTATGGGCACTGACACTGTCTCACCTACTATTATTCCTTCTCCCGTCCCTTCACCAGCTTCCTTACCTCCATCTATGTCCGGGGGACCTCCCGTTGGTGGATCCGATGCAAAATGCATGCAACAGCGGCTTGGGATGGTCGCGAACCAATCGCGCAAAGACGAAGCCATGTTTGGATCTGCGATGGGAGGGAATAAGACTCCGTTGGATTCAGCAATTAGTGGTGAGTTTGGTTTAGGGGAGTTTGGTAATTTTGATTTTTGATTTTTTTTAAAAATTAGGAAATGCGCCTGGAATGGCGGCAATGACTGGATCTGCAAATGGAGAAAAGAAACAGGATTCGAAAGGGTCTTTGACACCTGCTCAGTCGAAAAAAGTGAGTTCTCAGTCAAAATAATTGCAAAATTAACAAAGTGCAAATTTGACTGATTTGTACAAAAAGTTTGTAAATTTTTATTTTTGTTTAAATTTTTGGAAGTGGTTGTAGTTTTGTGGTTTTTGCAAGAAAGTGACCAAATAACTTGCGAAATATTCGCAAAAATTTTTTTAAAGCTACGATTTTGTTTGGCTTAGGTAATTATTGAATTTGATTTTCTTGCTTTAGGATTCCAAAGTGAAAAATGCTGGTTCTTGGTCCAGTATTTTGCAGTCGTCTTCCCAACACCCAACGCTAGCCTCGAAGCCATCAACGAAAGATTCATTTCAACAATTTAAGAAACAAGCGAAAGAAAAGATCGATAGGGTAAGATATCGAGTGAATTTTGATTTTTATTCGGCATTTTATGACCTTTTGAACTGAATTAAACAGCAACGGCAGTTGATGGAGCAACAGGAGATGAGACGGCATCAGAAAGAACAGGCTGAAAGAGAAAGGCAAAGACTGGAAAGAGAGAAACAAAGGTATATATATATTGTGTCATTTTTGTATAGATTGACATTTTTGCTGATGTTTTTATGTTGATTTAGGGAACGGGAAGAGGAAGAAGCACTCGAAAGTGCGAGAAAGGCCCAACAAGAGCAGCAGCAACGGCAAGAAGAAGCCCGGAGACGTGAACTTCAAACACGACAAACTCAAAATACTAGTGAACGTGATCGCCTACGAATTAGGGAACAGGAAAGGAGAAGACGTGAAGCGGTATGTGTCGATGTTTTAAATTTATTGATTAATTTGTTTATTTTATTTTATTTTTCTATTTTTAAAGATGGCGCGACAGATTGATATGAACCGGCAAAGTGATATAATGGCGACTTTTGAAGAAACACTTTAACGACTGCTGATGTGTTATATAAATGGCATAAAGAATTGATTTTAAACCTTTTTCTCATCCTGTTGTGGATTTTTAAACTGAAAGTCTACAATTGTCCTAATATGGTGACAACCCTCAACATGCTCAATTGTGACATGGTCGTGTTTCTGTTTTGGTTTTTGCATTCATTACAATATTTTGTTTGGTGTGCGATTATCTATGGCCAGATGATGTGCATTCCTTGATGACTATGAGGAAAAAACGTGAAAAAGAAGAGAAATTTTATTTTCTATGAAAAAAGTGAAATGCGAATTGACCAAAACTAAACGAAGACAACTTTGCGTGGAAATTGATGAAAATTTTAAAGAAAACTGCAATTTAACATCATCGAAGCAAACACTTTTCACAGCTGCAGAATTTTCCCTCCTTTGCTTTGTTGTGCAAACTTGAAAAATTAAAAAATTTATTTTATTTTTTTTTGTAGCGTAGTGAAAAGTGTTAGCTAGAAAAATTAATAATTAATTATCAATTGATAAATTAGTACGTGTTATTTATTGTAGTAGCATTAAAGTAGAAAAAAAATCAGAAATGAAAACGAAAAAAAAAAAAAATTGCAAGGTGTTGGCAACGAAAGGCCAGTGAATTGAATTATTTTTTCATTTATTATAATTATTATCATTATTATTACTTTTTTTCTTGGAATTTGTCTTGCGCCTTGCTTGATTTAATTAGATTTTTGTTCATTTTCATAGTGTTTTTCTATTGTAATGAAAATTCATTTCAATACTACATTTATGAGTGATAGATGCAAACCGAACAACACATCAGAATGCCTTTGTAAATACTATTGAAAATAATGATGCAGTTTAACCCATTTGTCGATTTTATTTAATTATTCAAATTTTTTTAGTTTAAAAACGAAAAGAGTATGTCTTCGCAAAAAGCCTTGTAGAATCTCCCACGAGTCGAGGGGACAAACAGCACTATTTAAGAAAATAATAATAATAATTCTCTTTATCCCTTCCCACTGTTATTTAAACATTGCTTTAAGAATTTGTATCAAAAGTTAGAAAAAAAGTCTTATTTTTCATTTACATGTTTTTAGTTTTAGCCATTTAATATGTACAGATGGTCACATGTGACAAATACAAAAAAATGTTAATTAATAATAATAAGCAAAGAAAAAAGTCATTGCAGTTCTTGTATCATGAAGCCATATTCAGTAGTGAATTTACTGTGTTGATGTAACGTGGTATCAGTCTTGTGTTAGATTTTTAACATCTATAGTGTTTGCAAGGTGGGCTACTCTATTTTCGTATTCTTTTGGAATAAATAAATTCTAAATAAATAATAATGAGAATCTCGTGGCCTTTACACGAAAATTATGAAATGGGTGAAGGATTTTTTTTGTTTTTAAATTTTTTTTTTTTTGCTTTTTTGATTTTTTCGTTTGAAATTATTTAAAAAGCAAAAAGGATTGAAGTATAACGATGCACCGAAGAAGTAAGGCGGAAATGTTGCTGTTGAGGTGGAAAGATAAACCCTTTTTCTTTATTTTTTGTGATATAGGTATTTACGTTCCTTAGTCTATTATCAAATTAGTTTTGGTTTTTTCCTCTTTATTTTATTATTATTTTTGATTTTGTGCAACTTGGGTGTAATATGTTGAATTGGATTTTAAATGGACAGTGAGGGACTAAATATTAAGTATTATCATTAATTATTATTAATGAAAACTAGATTATGTTAACAAATTAATGTAACTGATGTGTGTATATGTTGTGAAAATAAGTTTCTTTTTTTCTTTTTCTTTTATTTTTGATTTTGATTTTTCTCTTATTTCTGCTTTTTAATTTAGTTTCATGTATTTGGGAATGTTGAAAGTAGTCTAAAATGAATTTTGTTTGGTATTTTGGGAAAGAAATGAATAATTATGAATAGAAATTATCATTAGTGATCGATGACATCTGGCAAGATTTGTGTCTAAGGATATAAATTATAATATTTGATTTTTTTCTCTCCTTAATTTCTATTTTCATAATAAAAAAGGAAATGATTGAATTTTTTGTTTTTTGGTCAAGAGTTCCAAATATCTAATTTTTTTCTCTTATTTTTTGATTTTTTGATTTTTTTTCTTCTATTTGTAGTGCAAAGAGGTTATGGATTTAAAGTTGTGATCAAATTTGTTGAATGAACACTATCCATTTTTTAATACTGCAGTTTAGACTCAGGAAATTTTTTGTAAATAAAATGTCAAAAATGCTATATATTGCTTTTTTTATTTTTATTTTCTTCATATAGGTATGTGTATATGAAGATGTAATCAATTAAATATCATACATCACTTTGGAAATTTGGAACTCGAGTTATTATTATTATTATTTTGTTTTTTGAAATTTGATTCAAGCAGCCATTTTTTATCATGGAGGAAGGTGATGCTGTTTTATGAGGTAGTCAGATTTAAGAATTAAAGTTATTTTATGGTATAAATGTATTGTAGTTTATTATTATTTTTTCAGTATTATGAAGTATAAAGACTCACTGTTTTTTAGTTATTTGGGAATTGTGTGATTTGAAACTCAAAAATGTGTGAAAGGAAAGTTTTGTTTTTTATTTACAGGAAGTGAATACAACCCAATTTTCATTTTGAGTGCAAAGTGTCAATCATCAAAGGATAATTTTGATATATAAATTGAATAAAAGTTATGATTATCAATAAAAACAGTAAAATAGAATAAATTGTTATTTAATTACTTAAATAATTAAAATAAACTTCGAAGATATATGTGAAATTGGCTAAATTACAATTGAAAGTGAATAACCCCCTCCCCCGATTGTTGGCTTTACTTCTATCTATCAAGATTTGCAGGAAAGATTAATAGCGCCTTCAATACGCTTCCATACTCTAAGTGCTGTTATCCATGCGTTAGTTCGCAGCTCCGCTAGTGACTTATAAGAGAAATAAACTGCCATGTGCGATTTATCATGATCCAACTACACATTTAAAATTGAATTCAAAATCAAAAGTGGCCTTCATTCACTTAAGTCCTGAAATTAATATTTGTATGCACCTTTTAGTACGCAGGATGTATATTCGTTATGTCACGATTTCGGAAGATTGCTTGTGCTATGTCGGGAGGAGTTGACAGCAGCGTTTCAGCTTATTTATTGAGAAAAAAAGGTATTTTAATCACATTTTAATCTAGATTTTATTGGGATTATTTTTTGTGTGACTAATAATGATTTTGTTTTTTAAGGGTATGAAGTGATTGGTGTTTATATGCGAAATTGGGATATACAAGAAGACGATACTTGTCCAGCCGATAAAGACGCCGAAGATGCTGCTTACGTCTGTAGTAAATTAGGAATTAAATTTCACCAAGTAAATTTCGTTAAGGAATATTGGAATTCAGTATTTACGTAAATATTTTAAATAGTTGTATTTTTAGATTCTGAGTTTTTAATTTTTTTTTCAAAACAGAAAATTCGTAGAAGACTATGAAGGGGGTATTACGCCAAATCCAGATATTTTATGCAACAAAAATATAAAATTTAATTCCTTTTATTCATACGCAACAAATAATCTTAAGGTTGATGCAATTGCGACGGGTCATTATGCCAATACATCGTTTGGTCAAAATTTAGAATTGTTCGACCAATCTAAAAGTTAGTTATGTGAAATTTTAGATTTCTGACGTTCTGAAATTTCTTTTGTTTTCAGGGGTTCATTTATTACGAGGAATTGATTTTTTTAAAGATCAGACTTTTTTCTTAAGTCAGGTTGCTCAAGAACCGCTTAAACGAACTATGTTTCCTATTGGAGGATTAATGAAATCGGAAGTTAAAAAAATTGCATCAGAAACCGAGTTCCAATATCTTGCAAAAAAAAAAGAAAGCATGGGAATATGCTTTATCGGTGCAAATAACTACAAAAAATTTATTAGTGATGTAAGTGATTATTTTTTATTCAAAAAAACAAGAGTAATGTTGTGTTTATTTTATTAAAGTATATTAAGCCAAATCCAGGAAATTTCATTGATATTGAAACAGGGAATATTGTTGGAACTCATAATGGTGAATTATCAACTTTTTGTTCAAAAATATTTGCAAAATATTTAAATGAAAATAATAATTTCTGCCAGGAAAGTGCAACTTGTCACAACTTAAGCAGAAAAATAGTAGATTTTTGTTATTGTTTTGAAATTTTGCAAATATGTTTACAAATTTTTGTAGTAAAATTGTACTATTTATGCTATAAACGGACTAATACAAATTACTTGCAAAAAAAATTAGTTTATTTTCCAAATTCTTCACGCAATGCATTTGATTTTTTATAAAAAATCTTATTTAGGAATTCATTTATGGACAATAGGGCAAAAGTGTATTATACCTGGTGTAAAATATGCTTATTACGTCGCCAAGAAAAGTCTGAAAACAAACAACATATATGTGGTAAACTTAAATTTTAAGTATTTTTTTTTAAAAGTTATTAAATTTTTATTTTATTAGGTTCCTGGAAATCACCATCCATTTCTTTACCACAATCAAATAATCACTGACATACCACACTGGATTCATAGCAAACCTTTCCAAAACGGTGAACGATTCTTTTGTGATTTTTGTTTCCAACATCGGAATCCATTAGTGCCGTGTATGGTAACGGAGATGAGCGATGG
Organism: Stenotaenia linearis; assembly: GCA_034700445.1. Taxonomy (NCBI): domain Eukaryota; kingdom Metazoa; phylum Arthropoda; class Chilopoda; order Geophilomorpha; family Geophilidae; genus Stenotaenia; species Stenotaenia linearis. The sequence goes on from JAQIXT010000489.1 coordinate 26,662, forward strand.
TAAACTTCATGTTTTGATTGAAACGCCATTAAGAGCCTTAACACCTGGACAAGTAAATAAAAATATACATTATTTCTTATTTATTTAACATTTTCATTCTTTTTTTGTCCAGTTTGCAGTGTTTTATCATGGAAACATTTGCTTTGGCAGTTCGAAAATAATCGATGTCGGACCATCGCTTTATCATTCACAAAATTATAATTTAGATTAATTAGAAACTTTGAATTATATTCAAATTTTTTAAACTGTAAATAGTAAGTAAAGTCATGAATTATATATTTTATTTCATTTTTGTTTGTTCCCGCTAAGTCACTGTAGTTCGTAAAAACTGTTTTTAGATGTCGCTATGCGATAAATTTGAAATTTTATTTCAAGCTTTACCGACCTGGATGAATAATTTAAAAAATTGTAGGTGTTGCGATTGTTGGCGTTTACGAAGATTGACATCATTTTGTTGCTGTTGTTCTCTTAGATTTGGAACGAAAGTAATAGCTGTTTTTGAACTGGTAAATCGTTTTTACTTTGTTTTACAATAGCGATTCTCATCACAATGGCGGGCATTGTTATTACCACAGATGTGGCTTGCGTTTTATTTATTCATTGGCTTTCGTGATCTAGAGGAATTGGTAACGTCCTTTAATCGGAGTTTATCAACAGCACTTGAATTGCTGGTTATAAGTTAATTAAGGCATGTGATGAACTTGAATTTTTTTTAAAATTTTTTTATTTTAATTTAACAGTTCATTTTTGGTTTACGTATGTGCATTTATCCCAAGCTCTTCTTAGTCTTTTGATGTTTGTAGTACTGGTTAAAGGAATTAGAAGGGTATTATTTTAAAGGTGAAATGTTTTACAATTATTTTATTGAGAGTTTAATATATAGAAAAAGGCAAATTTGCTGCTTTGTTGGATTCGTGTAACTCTTATTTGTTTTATTATATTTCTAATAAATATAGCATTAGCAAAGTTTTTTGCAAATGTGAGTATTGAATCAAAGATTATCAATTGTATTAAATGATATTGTTTATTTTACTTTTTACAGGAATTAATTCAGTTAACTTTTTTGAAGATTGTTGTTGCAATATTATACGTAAGTACTAAAGTACTAGAAAAATTTCTTGTTTAAAAAAAAAAAATCGGAAATAAATTTCAAAATTTTTTTTCGTTTTTTTAAAACTAAAAATGAGAAAAAAAAATTCGATTTGTAGTTTTTTTTCTCATTTTTTAAACACAAAAATGAAAAAAAAAATCCAAATCAAAATTTTTTTCTTTTTTTTTAAAATAAAAAATCAGAAAAAAATTTTAAATTTAAAATTCTTCTCGTTTTATTTTTAAAAAATGAAAAAATTTGCGCTTAAAAATTTGTTTCAATTTTTGATGGCATCAAAACAATGATATTATGGTACGTTTTATTTTTGAAAAGTTAAGGAATAAGAATGCCAAGGTCCCTTTTCTCATATGTATCTAGTTTGGAAAACAAGAATATTTATTAGAGTAGAGGGCCAATCATCTTACAAAAATCACAAAATAGTGTTGTTTCTTGTTTTAGTACTCCTGGGCCTTCAGTGGCACAAGCGGATAGCGGATGGCTAAAAGATTGGGGAAAAGTTTAAGTCCCCGCGCATGGGCGGATCGTGCCAAATTGGCGGCCGCAGAGCGCCCGTCATCCGCTAGTTTCAGTGGCAGATAACAAGTTTGAATTTATCAGTTGCCCTTCTGGACCACTATGCAGAGTGGAGTGGTGGCTTTGATTTGAGATTATTTTTCGCAACTGTTTGGTAAAAAACGAGAAAGAATTTTTGATTCAAAAGTTTTTTTTCGATTTCTTTGAAAAAACCAGAAAAAAAAATTGATTTGAAATTTTTTCCCCGTTTTTTTGAAAAAACGAGAAAAAAATTTCTCGTTTTGCAGTGGCGGCTCTGGGCCACCATACAAAAGTAATTCCGACGTTCTATATAATAATTACAGTTCATAATTAATAAGATGTTTTACAAGTATAAAATTTAAGTTTTGTTTTACTATATATCATTTTAGGTGTATTTTTGGATCATAGTTTACAGTTATTATAAAGAACTCAAAGAGGTATTGGATGTCATATCTGATGAAATAATTATAGCCAACGATCTGATTGTATGAGAACATAAATTAAAAAATTCATTAGAAGTGTACAGGTTTCTCAAGTCTGTCTTATAAATCTAAAATATACAATTTTTAATAAATTTGAAAAAAATCTGAATTTATATACATCATATACATATGTTACAGATCTTTATAGATTTAAAATAAAATTGTCTTAACATGATCGGTTATGTTGTAGAGAGTGCTTTCTGATTCAACCAGGTCATTGTAGTCTCGATCAAGTAAACTCCAAACAAAAATCTTTAAAAAATGACAAATTTCTTTTTAAATTGTAACTTACAATAGCACAGTTACATCGAGCAATTAGGACAATCTTGCGAATTATGCAAAAATTGCTGAATTAACCAGGTAATTAGACGAAAATTTGGAAAATTGCAAGAAATTCAGAATATTGAAAAGATAGTTAATTGGGATAATGGGAACTAATAAGGAGGGTCTAAGTGTAACTGCGCTAGTGACATTGCAAGAAGCTTAAGTTCACAAAAATGTATGTAATCAATCAATCTTCCATGAAACCTATAGAATTTTTCAGATAAACTACAAAAATTCAGTAAAAATGCGTTATTATTTTGAAAAGCACTTTTGGAAATTAGTAGTTTTTTTTGTCATTCATGACATTTATTTTTGTAAACTTCACTTTTTTAAAGTGCATAATTACCCCAAATGCCAGAAATGGAATTGGAACCAGAACCCAGATTGTCTGCCATCAAATTATGAATAATATTTATTAGATATCATTCTTCCTTTAAAAAAAAAGCAACAAAAAACAAGTCTACTAACTTCAAAATTTTGAACATAACTCAAAATAATTGTTACTACAGCTATAACATCGATGACAGCATGAATGGCAAGCCAGCCAATAATATTACATGAGCTTTCCTGAAAATAAATTTTAAATACGGTAGCATTTTCAGTTTAAACTATACCTAATATGATTTACTTTGCGTGAACATTACCGGTTTCACATCTTCTGGTAATGTGTACAAACTGCAAACGGCAAGAAAACACATTATAATATACAACGTAGCAATAATTCTTACCCCTGAAAGAAATACTAGATTAAATAAAGCCATAATATATTTTTAAGTTAGTACACAAAATTCTATTATCAAAAAGATGTGCCGTGAAAACTACTCCTCCTTCTCTGGCGTCTATTAATAGCTGAGGTGGATTCTGATCGAGGCGATAAGCAAAGTGTAATAACTGTAAAGCAGCAATTACACACATCACAGTGACAACCTAAAAAGGTAATTACTGTGATATTAAAACAAGCCTTTTGCAGCAAAATATGACTACCTTTGAATAAATCATTGCAAAAGAAATTGAATCCATTTATAAACATTTGAATTGTATTGTTATTGTTGTCAATATTTCTTCAAAATAGATCATTTTGATAATTCATTGTTATTAATGCATTCTTGTTTATTAATGCATGATGTTTTTGTTGTTGGGATTATTGACAATCAAAAGTAGATTGAATATTTCGTTTTATTTGTTTGAAAATGCCGCTTAAATGAAAGTCTTGCGCGATCTCGAATTATGAGAAAAATAGCGTTGTTGTTGTATATCGAAACCAACGGTGTATTGTAATAATTACACGCTGATTAAAATACAAGTTCTTTATTCAAAATAAGTATCCGTGTCAATTCAAAACTGAACATAGTAGCAGAGGATGGTTGTCCAGCCTAGAAGGACAACAGATCTATAGAAAACACGGATAAAGACGGAAAAACAAAGTGAAAAGACGAGCGGAGGCGACGCGCCCAAAAAACAGCCAAGCTGAACAAGGAAGACGAAGTAGAGTCAAAAGGATCCTGGAGATTCGAAGCAGCGAATCATCTGGATACCGACGAGGAACCTTACAGTTTTGGTGAAGAGGAAAGAGGCGAAACGACATCCGAAAGCAGCACGAATAGTGAAGTAGAGAACTCCGTCTCGAGCTTTGAAACAAAGAGTGAAACCAGTGATAGTGCGAACGACGACATGACGACTCAAACAAAGTATGAGTACACAGGAATTAAACACCTGGACAACAACAATTATTACATTTGGGCCCGACGTATGGAGGGGGAATTACGTGGAAATAAACTGTGGAAAAACGTAATGGATATTGACGAACCGGAGCGTGGAAGACCAGGTACAGCGGACTTTGATCAGGCGGAAAAACGATGGTTTAAGTGGGATGACAAAAACTCACGTGCCAGAATGCTGATGATACGTCACATGACGGACGATAAGGCATCGGACTACGATGGAGAAAGAAACACGAAAGTATTATGGGAACGAGTGAAGAATGAACTTCAAGCAAAAACAGAGAAAACGAAGTTACAACATTCACGCTACATCACTCAGTTGAAACAAGAAAAAACGGAAACAATAGATGAATACTTTAACCGAGCAATCACGCTCCGCCAAAAGTGTAACGCGACAGGAAAAAAGATCGAAGATGACGAATTGAAAGTTTACTTAGTAGAAGGAATTAGAAGCGAATTCTCACACCTCAAAGAGTCACTACAATTTCAACCGGCATAGCGATCGCCGAATTATGACAGGGATTAAAGGACGTGGAGATGGGACGGAAAAAGAAACCGGATGAAACCAAGAAACCTTATGAATCGGTGCGACGTATCGGTGACCCTAAACGTGGAGGTAAATCGTGTTTTAATTGTGGCAAGGTGGGGCATATGGCCAAGGACTGTTGGGGTCAGCCCACCTGTTACAACTGTAAAAAAAACTGGTCACAAATCAAATGAGTGTAAAGAAGAAAGGAAAAAGCACGATGAAGGGAAAAACAGCCGGGGACGAGGTCGTGGACAAGGAAGTGGTGGAAGTCGAGGCAAACAGAGCCTAATGATCATCCGAGGAGTAGAAGAATCCAACGATGGAAAACCGGGTGACACAGACAAGGAGAAACGATTCAAAATTGTGAAGGACGATAATGGCGACACCGCAATCAAGATGAATGTGCGAAAAAAATGCAAGAAAATGTGCAACGATGGAAACGATAGTGTCAAAGTGCAAAAAATGGACTGTGATGTGAAAAGTGAAATATGTGAAAAGAAAAGTGGTGAAAAAAGGGGTAAAAACGAAAAACGTGTGGAATGTTTTGTAAGCGATCACAATGAATCGCATTGCACAAAGGTTGTAAAAATAGAAAAAATTAATGACAAACGTGTGAAATATTTTCTTAACGACCAACATGAGTCGTATTACACGAATTATGTAAAATTGGGAAAAAGTGTGATAAATGTAGAAATTGAGGACAGAGATAAGGAAGAGAAAACAAAGACAAAACAAGCTTTGATGATGGTGTAGGAAAAATGTGATGATCAAACTAAGACAAACGGCATGGGCTGGCTTATCTTTTCGGGTGGAACGAGCCACGCAGGGGAAGAGAAAAAATATTTTCACACCTATAAAGAAGAACAAATCGAGATAGAGACAGCAAAAGAAGGTATCAGTTTAGAAGCGATAGGCATCGATAACGTGGATATTGTGAACGGCGACGAATATGAAAAACGCACAAAATTGCAAAAGGTACTGCATGTAAAATCGATCGCAACAAATATCATATCTGTTGCAAAGGCCACCGACAATGGAATGGTCATGATCTTCAAAAGGAATGCAGCATACATGATTCACGAAGACAACGTGGAGATTGTTTATACGGAAATCGAGATGAAGGGGAAAAGAATTGGCGACAATTATATTGTAAAAACTCGAATAGAAACATCAGAAAAAATGATGGCGATGCAAGAGCGATCCGAATTATGGCACACAAGATTCAGACATGTAAACGTTAGAGACTTAACCGAGATGAGCAACAAAATCCTGGTACAAGGATTCGAAAATGGACTGTCAAAATTCAAGGACTGTCAAATCTGTATCAAGGCAAAAATCAAGAGAAAATCTGCAAAGAAAATGCAATCGAAACAAATCCTGAAATTAATGCATTGTGACCTATTATCATTCTCAACCGAAACCGCCGGAGGGGGAAAATACTTGCTAGTGGTCACGGACGATTGGTCGAGAAAAATATTTGTTGAATTATTGCAGAAAAAATCAGATACGGCAGAAAAATTGAAGATGTTGATCAGACGACTTGAATGCGAAACGCAAAAGAAATTATTTCTAAGATCAGACAATGGTGGGGAATTCACTAAGAAGGATTTTGAAAACTGGCTCGGAAAAAAGGAATTCAGCATCAACTGACCTCTGTTGATTTTAAAGGCATTGTTGTCCAAAAAGGTCGTCATGAGGTGTTTGAAAGTGATAAAGTTGTTTAAAGCGAGTTGAGGCAATTCCAGACAAGATGTGAAAACTCAAATAAACGTAAAGTTTATTCAGGATAAAAAGATACTTCAAATACATACAAACATTGCAATCAGCTTGATTGACAATGTAAGAGCA
>JAQIXT010000490.1:0-33144 GCA_034700445.1 Stenotaenia linearis
CAAAATTTCATCATTTGTACACATCAAAAGCAACAAAATTACATCACTTTCCCATCCAAAATACAAAAAAAAAACTTAAAATTCTGATTACCTCATACCTGATCCACTGTCCAAGATAATCAATCCAAATTATATCAACAAATCTCTGAGTCCCATTTTGAAACTGAACATAAACAGTGTAAGTTGCATCGACCGAATGCAAAAGTGAAGTTATACTGGGTCCAGCAGCTGCATCCATCAATGGCTCTTACTCTGAACCATCCTAAGAACAAATACCTTAATGATTACCAAGTTACGTAAAACTTCAACTTGCTACTACAACTTACGCTCCAAAACGTGACCGGTTGACCCGTAATTTTGAATTTTCAGTTCATCTCTTTACATTTTACGCCATTTTAATTGACATTTCATTCTTTGTTTAGGTTTATGATGTAAACAAAGGAAATAATACAGGAAATTAACGTTTGGTGAGTGAGTTTCGATTTATGAGTTTCGAGTTTGTGTTTTTGTTTATATTCGGTTGTATGGGAGCTTTTATTGATTCAAAGGATTAATAACAGCTCCAGAGACATTTTAAAACACTTTTTTTAATAGTAAATTGATATAATTCATATAAAAATAAGCTAAAATTAGCTTTATAATGGTTTTGAGTGATGCAAATTTTCTCTAGATGAAGTAAGTTTCGATTTGTGAGTTTCGTTTTGTCTGTTTTTGTTTATATTTCAATTCTAAAAGACGTTTTATTAATTCAATCAACAAATAGCATGATTACAAACAATTTTACAACATATTTTACACATACTTTACATCCAATTGCAAAAAATCAATGAAAATTGACCAAATTGACCAAAATTACATCAAATTGTACACAAAATCACAATTTTCTTACAGAAACAATCGATTTTCTCAACAAATTCTCAATTTCCTTATTATTTCATAACAATAACACTCAAACACTGGTCTGAACAACAATAGAATAACACCAATGCTCGCGCGTTGCAAAACGTGACATTCATACATATTCCATTTTGGATTCGGCCCGGGCCTACATGAGTCCGGGAAGTATGCAGAGATGATGTAAAAAAATTTAAAAAGTCAAAACTACAAGAAAAAGAGCTCGTCTAAATTGAAAAAAGGGCGTATTCTTCAGCGCAAGACCCGAATTGATTCAAAATTAATCAAAATTATCTAATTATGAGTATTTTAAATTTGATGCAAACTGAAGACATCGCCCTCATCTCTGCATCCTGGTCAAAACTTAAACAAAATTTACCGTTTAACGTTAAAGTTATGTAAAAAAATTTGATAAGAGGTATCGTGCAATAGAAAAGTACGCTGATAAACACTACACAATTCAAAGGAGCGGATAACTATCGAAAGGATTTTCAAGTAAAAAAAAGAACAAAAAAAGGTAAATTAGAATTTAGGCCTATTGAAGGCTTATGACATTCCAGAAAATAATTTGTTGATTTTGTGAGCTTAAAATACGCAGATGAGTGTCATGTATGATTAAGGGAACTTTTTTTTGGAAAACTTTAATGGGTAGATATTCTCGGAAAAAAATCTCTACAAATTATTTCTATACGAGCTTAATTTGTGTTGACAAACACAGAAAACTCTTGATTTGGTAACTAAAAAAAAAAAAAAAAACGGTTGATATTCCCAGAAAAATATTCTTCACAAACCATTTCTATGACCTCAATTTACGACGACAAATATAAAAAAACATGCAATTATGGGAAATTTAAATTAAAAAAATTAATTGGGCTATATTCTCGGAAAAATTTTCTTCACGAATTATTTCTGCAAGCTCAATTTATAAAGATAAACACAGAAAAACACTCAATTCTGAAACCTTTTTTCCTAGGTGACCTCAATGGGCGTAGGTGGCCAGTCATGGATGCGCACTGGCCTCGCATATCTTCCAGGCAATGTGTGCTGGCGTTTCCAAGTGGATGGACCACAATGGAGTGCAATAGCCAGAGCTACACCTTGTGACGTCCACAAGGAGGAGGAGGAGTGCCATAGCTATTTGAAAGAGAACTGCCCTAGTGGTTATGGCTGGTTGGGTTCACCTTCTCAACCACCCTTCATAGATAACGAATCAATTGAGCAAAAAAAACCATCGGTTTGTTGGCGATTCAATTACGGAGAATCTGCGTTTCGCCAAAAGGCCTTGTCTGTACCCGCCAATTTCCATTTCAAGGAGGAGGAGGTTCACGAATACCGACGTAAAGAAGGCGACTACAACTCGCGATGCGAACAGACTCCGGTGCCAGGACCCATTCTGCCCTCTCCTGACGACACTTTTCAAGATGGTTGCGACAGTTGCAAACCGCCGACTCGCCCACAGATGCCTTGCATACCCTGCCTACCGCCCTTACCGCCTTCCTGCTGCGTCCCGCACCCGAACTCGCTCGGGGAGCGTGAGTGGCACACGACCGACCGTGCCAAGTGCTGCTGCGACGGGTCCCGGGCCACCGACAACGAGGTGTTGCAGTACGAGAGGAACATCAAGACGACTGACCCGTCGTCGCTGCCGCAAGTGTGCCGCAAGAGAATGTTCGTGTTGCCCAACACGTTGATCGTGCCGAACGACATGGACAAGTTCACGCCGGACGAGCCGCCCAACTCCGAGGACCTTCCGCCGTTGTTCAACTACGCCGAGGACAAAGGCGAATGCAACAAGCGGGAGACGAAGGGCCCGGGCCCGTACTGCGGCGATGGCTACGTGCCGACCGCGCCTCTGATGAACCCGAACTGCGTGCCGAACGGATACCACTTCAACGAGCAGCGCACTTCCTGCCGCAAGAAGGTGAACTGCGCGCCGGGCTGCCCGCCACCCTGCCCGGCGCCGCCCAGCCCACCAGAGCCGGAACCGCGGACGTGCCCGACAAACCCACCGAAGCCACCGCCGGCGTCATTCGCGTCGGTGGCGCCGGCCAATCCACCAGCGTGCCGAGAGACTCCTCCAGTACCAACATGCAAACCCGTGTGTCCCCCTTGCCCCCCACCATGTTGCCCGCCATGTTGCCCGCCACGCTATTTAGGTCCCAAATCTCCCAGCAGCCCCCATCCACAACCGCCGCCGGTGCCGCCAACCGGCTGTCCCGGCCGGCCGCCACCGGAAAGTGAGGGAAGCTCCTCGAGGGCGTGCGGCGGCGGCTACACGCCTCCGCCGTTTAAGAACGAAAATGTGAGACAGATGGCTGGAGGATGTCCGTTGCCGCCATTCAAAGTGGAATTTAGCCGACCGAAGGCTGGTAAGTCACCATCTCAGACTGCAATATCGTCTTCATATGGAAATTGTTCACCCCAGAGTGTCCCCGAATCGTCTGTTAGCTTTGGAAAGCCAGTGTCGTCTCAGAACTTAACAAAATCGCCCACCCTAGGTAAATCTTCACCGTACCTTGTCCGAAAAGATTCGCCCAAAATAACTGTTACTTCCAGACCAAAAACTGAATTCCCCAGGCAATTTGCAGGAGGAGCGTCAATATGTGTCAAGACTGACAACAGACTAAATGGTGCCAGAGACTCACTTTACAGTTTGAGTGAAAAACCGTCCAAATCTACGACCAACTGTTCAAATGGAAGACAAAGTGCCGGGGGATCGCCTCCAAACGAGTGTCCACCTAGTAGCCCGCCCTCTGCTTCGCGACCCACCACACCGCAACCCGCGTGTCCACCATCACCGTGCCCGCCGCCATGCCCACCGCCTTGCCCACCTCCATGCTGTCCTTGTCCATGCCCTCCTAGGTGTCTATCGCCATGCCCCCCACCATGCCTTCCGCCCAAATGCAGACCGTACCGCAAACCTTGTAAAACTAAATGTCGACCCAAATGTTTGCCTAGAGCCAGGTACCCGAGATGTCCATGTCCGTGTCCTTGTCCTTGTCCACCATTCATTCCACCATGTCCTTGTCCTGGTCCTTGTGCTCCTTGTGGTACCTGTGGTCCATGTGGCCCTTGTGGTCCATGTGGCCCATGTGGCCCATGTGGCCCATGTGGCCCATGTGGTCCATGTGGTCCATGTGGTCCATGTGGCCCTTGTGGTCCTTGTGGTCCTTGTGGTCCTTGTGGTCCATGTGGCCCATGTGGTCCCTGCAGCCCATGTGGGCCCTGTGGGCCCTGTGGCCCCTGTGGGCCCTGTGGCCCCTGTGGTCCTGGCCCTTGTGGCCCCTGTGGTCCATGTGGCCCCTGTGGTCCATGTGGCCCCTGTGGTCCAGGTTCTTGTGGGCCATGTGGTCCCTGTGGTCCCTGTGGTCCATGTGGTCCTTGTGGTCCATGTGGTCCCTGCGGTCCTTGTGGCCCCTGTGGTCCAAGTCCTTGTGGTCCATGTGGTCCTTGCGGCCCATGTGGACCTTGCGGTCCAGCTTCTTGCGGGCCTTGTAGCCCATGTGGTCCCTGTGGTCCTTGTGGCCCCTGTGGTCCATGTGGTCCATGCGGCCCTTTTAGCTCATGCTCGCCATGTGGTCCATCATTCAACCCTTGCAGTCCCTGCTTCCCATGTGGCCCTTTCACACCTTGCTCACCATGTGCTCAGTGCGGACCATGTTCCCCCTGTTACCCCTGTCCGAAACCCTGCCCACCACCCTGTCTCCCGTGTCCGTGCCCAGTCCCATGCTCGCCCCCATGCAACATCCCCTGCCCCTGCCCTCCCGCTAAATGCAATCCCTGCGGCCCGGGCCCCGGCCCCTCTTGCGTGCTGAGACCCTGCCCCCCAACGTCCCCCTGCATCTCGATCTGCTCCCCTTGCTGTTCTCCCTGCATGCCCGTGTGCTGCACGAGCCCCTGCGCCCCGACCCCATGTTGCCCCCCATGCCCCCCTCCCTGCTGCCCGGCCCCCTGCCCTCCAGCAGGCTGCCCATCTCCGTGTGCCCCATGTTGCCCACTCCCCTGCTGCCCCCCAATAGCCCCTAAGTGTTGCCCGCCCTGCCCCCTGCCCAACTGTATCCCAGAACCATGCCCCCCTCCACCGTTGTTACCCTGTTAACCTCGTTTAAGAAGAAAAAACGTGAAAAAACAAAAATGTACATAATGAAACGAAAAAGAGAAAAAAATGAACCGAAGTGTCCCATTTCCCATCCCAGAAGTCAGAAAGAAGAGAAGTGAATAAAATGGCTGGCCAAGCGGGTCCAATTCACTAGCATCGTCACTTTATTAGTTATCTGAATAGGTTTTAAGTTTTCTTTTGGTATTTTGTATACCACAATGGGGGTGTTAAGTGGCAACCTTGGTGGTTGGAGACTGATTTCAATCACTCGTAGTGGAAGTTGATCTTCTGTAACAGACTATGACTTGGCTTTTTTACCTAAATGACACTAGTAATTTCCCTCTATTATGTTGATACCCTTTTTTGATCGGATGGACGATTGTTGTGGGGATATGACATGATTTTTAGTTGATTTTTAATGTTAACCGCTCCTTCTCATTGATTTTAACTGAGTCGCTTGATTTATTTAGTTCATTTTGATCAATTCTGAGCCTTGAATTTTATGCTTTTTCTAACTTATTTTACTGAATTGGTGATTTAGTTGCGTAATAAACGAAATATTTGGGATTGTATTATTTTAAGATTTAAGAAATTAAGAAGTGTTCAGTTAACAAGAATTTTTTAAAAAAATAGCAAAAATAAAATGTAATAAAAATGTTAAAACAAAAGTTTGGTTCTTTTTGTGGTTTGAGGCGTTTGGTGGAGCGATGTAATTGGGTGATTCTGTGTAGTGATGCTAGGTGTCGATGATGGAAAACATGGCGGATTTTAACTGATTTTAACGGTTAGCGAATGCCAATCAAAATTTCACTTGTATAATTTCGACGAAATATTTTCGTGAAATATTATTTTGGATTTCTACCAATAACGTGTTTTCCAGCTCATTCATATAATTTTTGTGGTAGAAAGATGATTAATATTTATATTCTCGGAAGTAAGTAAGTAGGCCTAAATTTCCGTCGATTTTGGTTGATTTTTTCTTATTTCTCCTTTAGCTATTATTTTTTTTGTCATCTTAAATGAAGATAACTCGCCCTCTACAGGTATTTGATCTCTCAAAAAAATGAAAAATCAATTAATATATTTATTGCAATTTTAAAATCTGAATTTCTAACTGAATTTCTAAATTAGAAATTCTAACTGATTTTTTAATTTGATCTGAATTAGAAATTGCAATGTTTTATAAAAGAATTATATTTTTATTTCTAGATGGCAGCACCAAAGCTATAGAGCTTTATACTTCTAATCAGTATCTTCATTTCATCAATCACCATTATTTTAATCTGAATTTCAACCTAAAGATGGCACCACACTCACAATGCGCTTAGCTCTTGGCTTAGTAAATGTTAGGTGGAAAAGCCCAACCCCTTAATTATTTTTAAAAAAATAATAAAATGTTAAATTATGAATGTTCTAATTGAATTTGCAATTTTATACATATTGTAGCTTGATGTAGATTCAGTTTAGACTCTCATTTTAGTTATTTTAGACCCATTTTAGGGCACTCATTTTACTAGCTAAATTCAAAAACTACATTAAACTTAGTTTTCCTTCAGTTTTATGCTTAAATACGTCACTTTACATTGAAGTTTGTATTGCAACTGCTGTTGGAAGTGACGTAAACAAGCTGTAAACTGAAGGAGTTTAATTTTTTAATGTAGCTACATACATTTTGGTCATTTTAGATCTATTTTATTCCCATTTTTGTCATTTTAGGCATATTTTACAATTTCTACTTTTGTTTTAACCTCCCAGCTAAAAAATTTTAAAGAGAATCTACTAAAAATTTGAAGTTTTTTTCCAGTTTTTTGGCCGATTTTGTATATTATTTACAGATTTCCTACAGTTTTACTTTCAAAACTTAGATTTTCTGCAGTTTAATTTATAAAAAATTAATATTCTACAGATTTTCTACAGAATTTGAAGAAAATCTGTAGGAAAACTTGAAAAAAACTGCAAATCGGCCAAATTTTTGTAGATATTTTGTAAATTTTCGTAGAGGTCTGTTAAATAAACAGATCAACTTTAATCAAATATTCTAAGCTTACTGTATTTCATCAATTCTAAGATGCACTTTTCCCATCTTTTAATGTCTCTGAAAATGGGACGCATCCTCAAGTCGATGTACTTTAATGTTCTTTTTTCTTTGATTAAATGCTACTAAAATAAAAGTGCATCTCAATCAATAAATACAGTACCTGATGTAGTAATCTCATAACTCTTTATGATAAATTTACTTCGTGTAAGTTTTCTTTTTGCAGACACCAGATGTCACCAACTACAATCACCTCCCCACCCCCTCATACTCTGAGTAAACAGTGATCGCACTACTGAAGATAAAACAACACAGATCAATTGAAAAGGAGACAGAATGAACATAAAATCCACTTCTGCAGGTCAGACATAAAAAAAACGTTATTCACCTAATTGTTAAATCGATTGCACTCAATATCAAGAAGGGGGTGACTAACCTCGCAACAGGTACTTCTTTGAAGTTCAAACGTGATTCACTGTTTACGAACTGTGAATCACTCCATTCAAAAAGTCATGCAACCCAAACAATTCAAATCCTATGGGATGGGTTGCGTGACTTTTTGTTCACTTTTTGTTTATTTTTAAAAAAATTTGTTTTGAGTTTTCTGAAGGATTATTTTGATTTTCAAGACATATTCATTTCAAGGGTGCAGTGCACTAACGAGATTGGCACCTCAAAACAATAATCAATCACATGTCAACACAAGTGTTGCAAGTGACTAGTGCATTATGATTATGGTGAGTTTTACAAAGTGGATTGCTTTTATTGGTGAAACAAAGTGTATGATGAATGGGAAGTTGTGGGAATGTGAGATTTGGGTGCTAAAGAGGGGGGAAATGGAAGTTTTCATAGTCAAAATGGAGGAAAAGTCAATTTTTTTTGTTGTTAAAATAGAAATAGATTTTTCAACTCAGTCATTATTTTAGGATGTCAGCTTAGTGGTGATATAATGATGGTTTTTGTGTGGAAAAATATTGTTTAAGTGTTATTTAGTAGTGGATTTTTTAAAATTTTTAAAATTTTTTTTTTAGGTTAAAAAAAATTTTTTTTGAGTTAAATTGTTATTAAATTTGATGGTTTGTGGAAGTTGAATGGGGATGTTTTAGGATGATTTAATGGGAAACTATCATTTTTATAGTTGAAAATGAAATTTAATAATGGGGTGGAAGTATTAGTGGAAGTTTGTGGTCAAATGAAGTTCAAGGTTTTTAATTTTTTATTTTTAAAAAACAAGAAAAATCAGATTTACAAACATTAGCAACTAACTTGTAAAAAAAACACTTCATAAAATTTACTGGAAAGCGTTCGTTAAAACGGTAACGTAACGTACATTTGTTCTTTACAACAAATTTAATTATTGTAAATTTTTGTAAATCTCTTTTTTTGCTGTGACGTCATCGCCTAAAACCCAACATTCAACTTGAACAAAAATTCTCATTTACCACAATTCAATCTTTGACGTTTTCATCCATCCACTCAATTCCACACGACACAACTTAACAATATAAAAGGAAGTGACCTTTTTATTCTTCCACACACACATTCACCCTTAGGATCATTTTTCTAGTTGGCAGCATCTAATTTAAATCAAATAAAAAAATTTTAAAAAAAAATTAAAACCCACTATTAAATTCCCTTAATTAATATTTATAGTACTACAGGTCGAACCTCGTTATTACGAACTCGCTTATTGCGAATTCCTCATTTTAACGAATTTTTTTCAAAGTTTGGTTGGATTCCTATCCATTCATTCAATGTTAAAAAATTCGAATATTACGAACTCTCGATTTTGCGAACAGATTTGACGGTCCCTTCGAGTTCGTTATATCGAGGTTCGACCTGTAAACCAAAGAATCAAATTTTTTTTTTTTTTTTAGACATCGTTACAGCTAGTTTGGAATTCAACGATCGGTGTCCGAAACAAGGTTGGTCCGCATACCGAAGTGACGTTATATCGAAGTGATTAGCGAGAAATAAATTTACAACTTTGCTAAGACGATTAACTCGCCTGCCAACCCCTTTTCCATTATGCAACCAAGATGACCGTCAGCTTAAGTTGTAAATCACCAACTTGCTATCGCCACACCTATATATTTCTATTTTTTTGCTTGCTTTGTTCCTCCTGGTTCTTTTTTTTATTTTTTATTTGTTTGTTTTTTTATTCATTTGTCCCTGAATCTTATTTTAATTGGATTGTGGTTGATATTTGGGTTTGTTTGTTGAGATTTATGAGGAAAGTGTGAAGTTGGTTTTCATTGTAAGTTATTGTGGGGGTGTTTTTAAGTTTCAAAATGGCTGCTTTGAAGTTGGTAATTGGTGTGAGTGATGTGTAAGTTTGACTCTATTCATCGATGTTGTTGTCTTATGTCAAGACTTCTACGTTGAAGTTATTATGTTAAAATTGCGAGCGTTTTAAAAGATGGATATTTTGTTTTAATGAAGTGGACATGTTTATCAAAACTTTTTCAGATGATCGAATCATTTTAAAGTGCAGTAATGAAGCAGTTGATTAATTATCGAATACAATTCATTTGAAGGGAGAGATTTTTCAGTTGGACGCCATGGGCTCAATAACCCAGTTAATGTTATTTCAATGTTGATCAAATGTTCATTTTACAATTTAGGTATGTTGAGTTAATGTTAAAAATGACATTTTATAAAACATTATTTCAACTTTAATGTTGATTCAATGTTGAATGAACGTTGAATCTACTATATAGTTCGTAATGTTGTTAAATCATTGAAATATAAATGTTAATTTAATGTTAAGTGTTGAAATAATATGTTTTTTTAATTTACATTGTGTAAATAATGTTTGAGTCAACTTTTACAGTTTACTGGGTCATTTGAATCAATTTGTTTGTCTAAAATTAAAGCTGTAGGCCAGACATTACGTGTTACAAGTGAATCATAAAGTACCACCTAAATCTCTATTGACGTAGTCAGTGGCACGATTGTCCAGTTAAAAACAGAAGAGCTGGCAATGAAGAGGATACTGAGGAATGACTGGTAGCAAGTCCTAGATGTTGTAATCTCCAAGAAATGTTGTTGAGAGTGTAGAGCAGTGATCTTGCTTTGGAGGATTAAACTGAAGAACACTGTTCTTTGTGGGCAATGCCATGTTGAACAAGTACTTCTACAAGAAACCGCTGAAGCATTTGAAGCAGTTTGAGGATAAGAGAGGTTTAGTTGGTAATGTTTGACTCACTTGATATGTTTATTTTACATTCCATTGTAAGTGGGGATCCCAAAAAAAAAGTTGCAAACAATACACTGTATCATCATAAGTTTTTTCAGTTAAAGGAAGAAATCCACTTCAGCATTCGTATAAATAACAGTTAATTAAACTATCTTATAACTTAGACCAGGAGCGTGCAATGCGAGTGACTGTCCTAGTTAACATAAAATTTATAAGTTGTAAAACAAAAGTTTTGTTTTCCTAATTTTCTGTTGTTTTTGTATTGTTGATTTTACACTGATTTTCATTTGTCTTTTATTGATCTCCACTGATTCTGCTAAACTTTCACGAACATCCACCCACTTCCATCCCTTTCTTACAATTCTTTGTACAATTCACTCATTTCCCCACACTTCAAACTCCCAAATCACAATCATAACACACCTTTCCACACTTTCCCCCACTTCAAACTCACCCAACTACAAACCAAACCCTCTCCCCTCCTCAGATTCACAAAAAGCTTTAAAAACCCAACCTAAAACCATAAATCCACTCGCAAATAAATATCTTAAGTGTCCATTTTTTCATTTCTCTCTACTCCTTTCCCATTCCCACTTTCACAGTCGAGCGAGAAAAGTGGCAAATCAAATTTCAGCGCGCGCGCATATAAATAACGCGTTAAAAACACTCCGCTATCTCAGTCTCGCTCGGCGCATTAGAAAAGGAAACCGAGCGCTTCGATAAGACACACTCAAAAGTGTTTTATTTAGTGGCACTTGTCAAACTTTGATTTGTTTGCTTTCCGAACCGTAATTACATGATGGGCAAAAGCGCTTTTGCTTTGCTTGTTTTTATTACGCTTCAATGTGTTGGAATGCGATGTTGAAAATTATGTGTCGCAAGTAGGCAATGCATTTTGATGGCGAAAAAAATGGAAAAAAATGTTTAAAAAAGATGAAAAAAGATGAAAAAATAAAAAAAAAAGCAGCAAAGGGGGAGAAAAAGATATTAGTGCGCTTTCTTTGACGTGTAACGTAATTCGACCATAAATTTTCACTGGGAACTGCAGCGAGTAGGAAGTTTTGAATTTTTCTTTTTTTTTTTTTTTTTAAGTTTTTGGGAAATGCAAAGAAGCGACCGCAATAAAAGTCGGCGCATGACGAAGAGAGATGGTTGATATATTGGGAGTAATTAGAAAGGTTTTTAAGGAATATGAGGTATTTATCATCGTTATGGAGGTTGTGGGGGGTGGGGGTAAAGGGGGTTTTGGGGTTTGGGTGTGGAAAGGGAATGGTGGGACGTCTGGTTGGGAGTTTTGATCGCATGAGTGAGTTTTGTGAGTTTGTTGAGGCCAGACTGGGGTAGTCGAGAAGTGAGGGTCAGGTAGTGGGGATGAGAGGGGGTGGGGGTTTGCTGGAGGGTTTCTGTTGTGGTTTTTGTTGGTGTGGAGGTTTTTGTTTTGTTTTTCTAGATTTTTATGTTGTCTTTGCAAATTTTTGTCTGTAGTTTTCAAGTTTTGTGCGTTTGAGTTCGATCTCCGGTAGAAATTCTTATTGGAAATTTTTCAATTATGTTAATGGGTTTTAATTAAGTTACATATTGGAATTTGAGACGTTTCTGCGGATAAATGTGAATTTAAATTATTAAACCAATTATTTGTATTGGAAATTTCAATGGGATCCAATGGGATTTTATAGCTGGGATCCGCATTGCTTTCACGCGAGCATTCTTAATTTTCTTACAAACATTGATTAAACGTCGAATTGACATTAATTGTTAACTAAAATTATTCAACCAAAAATCAACTTTGACTATATTTTTCTACTTTTTGTTAAGAATGCAGCAAAACAGGCCTAAAAAGCCACATAGTATGTGAATGGAGATATTGTTTGTACCTTTAAAGATATAAGAATGTCTTCATTTACGTACATATTTGCTGAGAGTGTGGGACATTGCACTAATAATTGATTTTCTGCATGTTTTCTACATTTTCTACATACTTACTCATATTTTTGCATATTTCTTTACATTTTCTACATATTTCTCCACATTTTTGTCTACTGAATCAACCCCTAACTTAACTCACATCACTTAACCGCTAATCTAACATCACCACCCACTAATTTCATAACATTCTCATAATTAACTAAACAAACAAACTCAGCAAACACAATTACTCCCCTCTAAATACATTACAAATTCCACACAACACCATCAACAAACTGAGCAACCCCCACTCCCAAACACAAAAACCTCACTAAAAACCATCAAACCTCTAATAATACCGGAAATAATAAAAATCCACATAAAAAAACCAAAAAAAAAATTATTTCAGACATTCAAAGTAATAAAACCAAATGTGAAAAATCATTTATTACACTTATAAAATTCCCCCCTTTCCCCTCCAACAACAATTTACAACCAAAAAAAATAAATATAAACCAATTTAGAGTATTTAAATTTAAAATTAAATCATAAAAATAAACAAATAAATAAAATTTACATTTACACTGCCATTTTATGGCATAAACTATAAAACTTTAGTAAAAAATTTGTAAAATATTTGCAAAATTTCAAAACAAAAATAAAAAATCGACAAATTCTTCACGTAAATTACTATTTTCATATAAATAAACAAATAAATAAGGAAAACGCAAACGCAAACGTGTTCAAAGCATCATTTAGATAAAAGAAAAGGGGAAAGTCAACGGATAGGGGAGTACAGATTACACAGAGGTCGGTGGTGTAAGTATATAGGGTGTTTTCCCTTATCTCTCGATCACTCAAGTCCCCTCTTTGACATATTCGCCGCTTTACTTATCGTAGCATGACACTCTTTGGCAAATTGGAAAAAATTAAAATTTTTTTAGTGAGTGGGACGAAATTGAGAGCGAAAATCAATTCGCTGAGCGGATGCAGTGTCAATTTTATTTCATTTCATTTTCTACTCATTTTCCACTTACAACCCATGGAGAAAAGTATGGAATAGACCATTTTTATGTAAGATGGATTGGGATTTCTAAGTTTTAGTTGTTGAATAAATGATTTTTAGGAATTTTGAAATGAAAAGCGGTAAAGAATTTTACCTTTTTGGTCATATCTTTGGAATGGAAGTGGATAAAATCAAAAACTAAATGGATTCAGGATGCTGAATGTGTGTGGAAACTTTTCTAAATTGGGTATATGGGTCTATATGGAAGCCGTAAAAAAAATTGTGATAGTGTAAAGTGATTTTATTTCTCAAAAATTCAAAATTTTTAAAATTTTGCTACTAACTTTATACATAATTCATTATAACATTTTTTGAGGCATTTATAGACCCATATACCCAATTTAGAAAAGTTTTCAGACATATTGAGCATCCTAAATCCATTTAGTTTTTGATTTCATCTGTTTTTGTTCTGAAGTTATAGCTAAAATTGTAACATAGTTTTTGTTGAAATCATAAAACTTTCAAAAACCTGAATCTCTATACTTGACTACCATACTTACACAATTTATTACAAAATTTTTTGAGGCTTTTATGGACCCACACATCCAATTTAGAAAAGTTTTCACAGATATTCAGCATCCTAAATCCGTTTAGTTTTTGATTTTATCCGTTTTTGTTCCAAAGTTATAGCCAAAAATGTAAATTTCTGTTTTTGTCGGTTTTTAATTCCTAAACTATTCAATCAAAATCCAAAAACTTCCAACCACTGTAAAAATTTTTGAAGCTTCTGTAGACCCATACATCCAATTTAGAAAAGTTTCCACACATATTCAGCATCCTAAATCCGTTTAGTTTTTGACTTTATCTCTTTTCGTTCCCAAGTTACGTCCAAAAATGTAAAATCCTGTTTTAGTTACCACTTTCATACTTTTTCCTTCATAACTCCCAAACTAATCAACCAAAATCCAAAAACTTTTAACCAAAATATGTCTCTACAAGTACCTCAAGGTACCCTAAAATCATTTTATCCTACGACAAAAACGTGGTGAGAAATTAGAGTTTGTTGTGTTGTATTTCGGGGGGCTCGGAGCGAGAGTAGTCGGGAGTTGTGAGGCTCGTTTGACCAGTGGTAAAATAAATGCCGCCCCTTCGTCTGAGCAACGAACGGCGGAAATAGATCCCCAAACAGCAGAGAGAAGAGATGAGGGGAGGAGAAGGCAGTACTCGTGGGGATAACATCACCATTAGCCATTCATGCAAACATCCTGTGAATGAACAATCGGCAGACAGAATAAGGTCAAGATGGGGCATGATTCCTTTAGCAATTACCCGAACTCAATTGGACAAAGACCAAAATTCAATTAACGTGGTTTGGGTGAATTGAAAAAATTCCAGAAGTTGTATTTTTTTTTATTATGAATTTGTAAGTAATTTAGGGGGAATGTTTTGGGAGTGGTTAAAATTGGTAAGTGGAAATGGATTTTTGGAATTTTTTCTGAATGGGAAGGTGGGAATGGGAGTGAATTTGGTAATTGATTTTTTTTGTTGAGTTTTTGTGTAATGTGTTAAGTTAGGCTTAAATTTCAATGTTTAAAAATAGGAAGAAATGGAAAATTGATTTTTTTCCATTAATTTTTAGTGAAAATTTTTAAATAATTTTTCTAAATAATTTTTTCATCAAGTTCTGTGAGAAAATATGAAAATTCCACATAAAATTAAAAGTAATTGTGCTCTAAAAATGATTTTTAATGAAATTTTTATAAAATTTAATTAAAATTAAAAAAAAAAAAAATTGTGTAAAAATGAAAAAAATAAACAAAAAAATAGAATAACTTGATTTACTTCTCCAATTTCAACCAAAAAAAATTTTACATTAAAAACAAAATACCAGAAAATTCAACCAAAAAAAAAAAAAAAAAAATCAATCAAAAACCCAAACAAATTTTTCTCAAAATCTCAAAAAAAACCCATCAATCCTCCCAAAACTCCCCAAAAACCCAAAACTCACACTCCGACACCACATCCACCACTTCCAACCAGCAAACTCACTGGCTCGACACTTATGACCTCACTCTCCTCCCATTGGCCGAACACAGCGAGGCGGGTGGCTTCGGTGCACGCTTGCAAGCGCGTGTACATTTTCTATAGACACGATACGAAACGACGCGCATCGCATCCTCACCAAACCTCACTATCATCCGCATAAAAAAGGCATGTGAAAACCCCACTGGAACACACGGACACGTTGTATTCGACGGAGAAATGAAAACAAGTAAAGTTTTCACGGCCGACATGAGCTCGATGCCAACATGAATCGTCCCGTCGGCGTCAATTTCGTTTTTTGGTTTACATTCGTTTGTCTCGTAAACGCAGCTGTGGCCAACTGGTGGTAAGTACCATTTTGGTCTCGTTGACTGACTGACCGACGAATAAAAATCGCACGTGTTTCGCATGCTGAGCGAGTGCAAATTGCCGCGACGTTTGGGGATTACAAATGCGGAAAGTTGAAAAAATTTTGTCGGACATGAATATTTAAGTGGACATGAGAGCAAATTGGTTTTTTTGTGGTTTTACAGGTAGGACCTCGGTATGGCGAAGTGAGGGGGGTGGGGGAGGGGGTCGGTGTAGCGAGGGTTTGTTGATTTTGGGTTTTTTTGGGGGGGAATATTTGAGTTTTTGGATTTTGCTGGTGGGACCTTGGTATAAGGAATTTGTGGGATGGGAATGGGAATTTGGTTGTTGTAATGAGGTTTGGATTTTTTTTTTGTGGAAATGTGTAAAGGTTTGCAAATTTGGTTTTGGAGGTGTTTTGGGTGGATTGTGGTTGGAATGTTGGTTTTGATGGGTGAAACCTCGGTATAACGAATTTTTATTGAGTTATTGTAAAAATTGTTTCGTTATAATGAGTTTTCGAATTTGTTTTTCTTTTAAATTAGTGAAAAAATTCGTTAAGGTGTAAATTTCCTGTGAAAATGACAATTTTCAGTGTTTTTCCTAGAAAACCGATGAATCCCGAGTTATACAGGTAAAAACCTCCATATGACGAATTCCGATAGAAATCAATACTAAAACAATGACGTTATATTGAAATTCTCAAATCTTTTCTTCAAATTCGTCAAAAATTTCGTAATAATGAAACCTATTATTTAAATTATATTTTATTAAGTCATTTTACTAAGAAAACGGTTTAATTATATATTTCACTGATAAAACCTCGTTGCAACAAACTTCCATAGGAATCAATACAATAGCAACTTCATTATAACGAAATTCTCAGATTTCAATCTCAAATTCGTCAAAAATTTCGTAATGACGAAATCTCTCGATTAAATAATATTTTCTAACTCACTTTACTAGCTGAATTGTAAATTTTACACACAAAACCTCATTACAACAAACCCCCATAGAAACCAACACAAAACCAACTTCGTTATACCGAAACTCCCAAAATCTTTTCATCAAATTCGTCAAAAAATTCCGTAAAACCAAAATTCCCGTGCAAAACGACACTTCCAAACAAATTTTCCTCAAAAAACGCTTTAAACATCAATTTCCCACACAAAACCTCGCTACAACAAACCCCCATAGACACCCATACAAAACCAACTTCGTTATACCGAATTTCTCATAGTTCCCTTCCAAAACCACCAAAAAATCACCAAAAACCCCCTCAAAAAAAAAAAAAAAAAAAAAAAAAAAACGACTTTTCCATCTCCCCCTAGTAAAAACATATGAATTTTAAGTTTAAGGGAGTAAGAAAAAACCATTTGCAAAGAGGGTAAACAAGGGGCTCTCTGAAAAGAGCTGCACATACACACACAAAAAAGAAGGGGATGCGTTAAGGGGAGCGAAAATGGGGGTATTCCCTAGTTTGCACTTAACTGCAGGGTGGAAAGATTAAGTAGATTGTGACAAGTTAAATAAAAGCAAAGGAATAAATGCATCATCACTTGTTTGACAAATAAAAAGCAAAAATGAGTGGGTATTTGAGGCAAAGTTGCGCAATCGCACTTTTCCACGAATGCTCATTGCGAAGATGTGATGTGGGAGTCATTACGGGTGCGTTGTAGTCTTATCTGGCGGTTGCCGCGTTGCCCATTAAACGATCGACCATATTAATTTATGGGAAGAGCAAGAAAGCTTTGCTTGCAATCGATAGCTTTTAAAAATTGACGAAGACCGGGAATACCTGAGTGTGAGTCGGTGAGTAACATCGCACCTTGGGGTGAATAATACACTTGTTCGATTATGTTTAGATAAAGGCTGGGGAAAAAAAGATTTATAAAAAGTTGTGGGATTACATTTATTGTTAATGTTTAATTTATATTACGTTTAAGTTTACGAACGCTTGTAAAACCACAATTTACAAAATTTACAAAATTTACAAAATTTACAAAATTTACAAATTTTACAAAATTTACAAAATTTACAAAATTTACAAAATTTGCAAAATTTACAAAATTTACAAAATTTACAAAATTTACAAAATTTACAAAATTCACCGTAAAGTGTTTTTGAAACAGTAAATGTAACGCACGTTTGTTCTTTACAACAAATTTAACTGTTTTACATTTTTGTAAATTCGTTCTTTGTTGTTAAGTATGTACGTTCTGTTTATGGTTTTAAGCGAGCGGTTTCCGGTAAATTTTGTAAATTTTTTTACATGTTTAATTAGGATGTTTTCAGTAAGTTTAATTATTGTTGTAGTGGTTGGAAATGATGAATAAGTGTGTGGGAAATAACCAAAAGTGCTTAAAACTTGGAAAAAGTGCTTAAAAGATATAAAAATGTACAAAATTTTGTGAAAATTTGTATTTTTTTGTCAAAATTTTAGTCAATCTAAATTTCTCTGAAAATCCTGCAAAATCTACAAAACTTTTGTGAAAAATCTATAAAACTGCAAAAATTTTTGGGGAAACCTTACAAAGCTATAAAAGTTTTGTGAAACACTACAAAAACACACCCACCCATCAAAAAAAACCAAACAACTTAAAACAATCAGCTTAAAACCCAACAAACCCCTCCAAAAACAACCAAATAAATAACCAAGAGGGGAGCAAAACCCTCTATACCTAAGAAAACATAATTCTTGATCTAATCCAAGATCTAACACTTAACCCCCATCATCAACCCCCTCATTATACCACTAATTCCACTCCCACCCTCCCACTTACAATTACATTCAGTTATTAAACAATTTTTTAACAAATTATAAAATTTCAGAAAAAAAATTTATTCAATATTTACAAAATTTCAAAAATTTCTGCATAAATTACTGCAATTTGCATTTTGTTTGCAGAAATTACTACAGACAAATCATTTTTCCTACCCCATCCCTCACTAATACATCTCTTTAACCCAAAACCGAAGCAGAAACAATGTCATTAGAGCGTGAACCAACTGTGAACGAACGTCACCAGCTGCTACTTTCATGCATCGATGAGAGAAACGGTTCGCGTGTGCTTCCGATCCGATTCATTCCACTTTACTAAATAAAACCCCATCTCCCCCATCCAATTTCAATATTGACTAAAAGCGTGTTTGAAAACTCCAACTGAAATAACCAGATTAACTCAATGCATAATCTGTGCATTGGAATCACAGTTATTTCAATCTGTTTGAAAACTAAATGGTTGATGGATGGGTTATTCCGGTTGTTCAAGATGGCGGAACCCATGGACGGAATTGTATACGCGTTTACCTGAACATTAGTTCTCGCGAATCGTGGAAATCGGGGAAATCGTGCAATGAATCATTTAGAGTAGTAAATTATCTGTAAAAAAATGGATTTTACAAGTGATTTTAATAATCTGTAAAAATGGATTTTACAAGTGTAAAGTTATCGTACAATATTTCAGTAAAGTGTTGGATTACAACTGCAAATATATTGTAAAACAAGCTGTTTAACAATCATTGTAAATCACAAAAAAAACTGTAAATCAATCATTTACAACAGTTTTACAATCTCTTTACTTCTGTAAGTTTGACTTTTCGTGCAGTTTTCAACCGGGTTAACTGGTTGGTCATTCCGGTTATTCAATATGGCGGCACCCATGAACGGAATTGTATATGCACCATCTCTAAATAATAGTTTTTGTTGACTATGTCTATATTACCGAGTAACAACGTTACGATTGCTGCAAAAGAACTAGAGGAAATTTGAAGCAGCCATTTTAAACGTAACCCGTAATCACAATGAATTACGGGTAACCGCGCCATCAATCAACTAGTTAACCCGGTTATTTCGGCTGGAGTTTTCAGACGCCCTAAAACCAAACTCGCACTCGCACAAACCAAAAAAAGAAAACCAATTTGCTTGCCCACCCGCGTCTTCCTCATTGCCGGACCCCACACACACCGACCACCAGTTTTCTTATCTTTACGATCGAAAATAAAAATATTTTTAACTTGGAAAAAAAATATGAGAGACCCACCCGTAGAAAGAGTCATTAAAATGAAGTATACTCATTTTTCAGGTTGCTGGGAATGCCAAGCACTTACCAAAGCACGTTGGAACTCAAGGCCACCAACTACAAACAACACTGCAGCAAACTGCAGTATTTGGTCAAGAGACAGCGAGAACTTTGTGATCTCAGCGAGAATGTGCTCAAATCCATTGGCCACGGTGCCAAAATGGGCATCGACGAATGCCAGTATCAGTTCCGAATGTCGCGGTGGAACTGCTCCACCTTTTCTGACTCGCCGTCCGTGTTCGGCGGGATGCTCAAAATAAGTAAGTTTGAAAACCGGGACCGGATTCACTAAGATAGAAGAAAATTGTATAAAATGTGGTCAGTGGTTGAGTGAGTGAGTTGATAATGCTTTAGGTCGCAAACGGCTACTATTGGGGTTGCTGAGTGGATTCGGGCGTAGGTGAGGAATTGATGAATTATGATATTACCGAGAAAGACTACCGGGTCTCCTTCTGGACAGATGGGCCTATCAAAAATGATTTGCAGTTGGGCTGTAAAATATTTGCAGTTTTTTTTTGTAGTTGATGTGACGTTTTTCAGCAATTCCCATGATAATTTGTAGATTACTTTTAAACTGCTAATTATTTGCTACATTAGCATAAAAAAACTGGTGAAAAAATGTTTTTTTAAAAAAATGTTCTTAAATGCTAAAAATTGCACAAGAAGGGGGTGTCTATACTTTTCATTGGGTCTAGTTAATACAGCAATGGTCAATGTTTGATTTGCTGCATGAGAAATTAATACTAATTGATTAAAGTAAGATTTATTACTAAAAAGAAGGGAAACAGATAGAGGTTGTTACATGTGTCCAAAAAAATCCAATGCAGTGACCATCTTGGTTGCTCACCCTTGGTATAATTTTGTATAAAATCTAATTTTAAGTAATTCCATCATTCTGTGTTGTCAATTTCATTCTAAGAAATTTCTATTGAGTTACTGAATTGGCTGGCCCTACTTGACTGTAGTATCATGAAGTATATTTTTTAGGTTAAATTATTATAGTAAAGAGTTGCTATGGCAACAAGACAAATGTGAGAATGAAAGAGAGAAGTCGACTTCGATGGTTCGGCCTTTGGGTCGGCCATCCTAAATCCAAATTATGTGATTATTGTGTAGGAAACAAGACACAAAAGAGCACCATGTCGGAAAAGTCAAACATTTTCTACCCTCCAAGAAGTTTTTGTTAGTGAATCCGGTTCTGAAAAATTCCTTTTCTTCTATAGTAATGACGAACGTAGTTTTCAGGGAGCAGGGAAAAGGCGTACGTCTACGCCATTTCGGCCGCAGGAGTCGCCTACAGCATCACCCGCGCGTGCAGCAAGGGCGAAATCGCGGAATGCGGGTGCGACGACAAAGTCAGGACTAAATCGACCAAAGGCAAGTGGGAATGGGGAGGATGCTCGGAAGATGTACGGTTCGGGGAATCGTTTAGCAAGGATTTCGTCGACTCGAGGGAGAACGAGAACGAGGCCGAGGGACTTATGAATTTACACAATAACGAAGCGGGAAGACGAGTAAGTTCATTATACCCTGTAAATTAATGATGATGAAGATAGTGCTCCTATGCATTTGTAATTTTGTAATTAATGATTATGCATAATCATAAATTGCATGGAAGTTCTTAGTCATATGTTGATTGCAGTTCTGAATCCTATTGAGATTTGTGTGGTAAAATTTGATAATTTGAATCCTACAGAATGGAGTCAAAAAGTTCTTGTAGAAATACCGTATATTCTCAATGCTGCAAGAAAAATCAGATTTACAAAAATTTATAATAATTAAATTTGTTGTAAAGAACAAGTTGACATTATTTTTACGGTTTAAACAAATGCTTTCTTTCCGGTGAATTTTGTAAAGAGTTTTTACAAGCTTCAATGTAATGTGTATTAGATGTTTATAATAGATTTAATTATTGTAAATTTTTGTAAATCTGAATTTTCTTGTGTTATATTTGAGAAAAGAAAGGTTGCATTCGTTCCAAATGTAAGAACCTAATGTCTTATGACCACCTTGAGTTTCTAGAAGTTTAGTTAAGGCATGAAATTTTAGTATAATTGGTATAAGTTTACTTTTAAGTTTTTGTTTTGTTCTTTCTCTTGACATTTTATTATTTATTTTGATTCTATATATATTAAACACTTAAATGTAAATAAATCTAAATATTTAAAGGGTGGTGTTGCTGGTGAATTGTTAATAGGATTAAAAAAGAGATTAACTCTTTGTTTTACAAGGTGTTTTGTGATTGGCCAGAAATCAGAAATCATCATTATATGGGCAAAAAGTGGAAAAAAAAGAATGGGCACAATTATGAAATTATTTTCTCAAATTTCATTGGCTGTTTTAATTATATCACAATGTTTTGATTTAGCCAATAGCAAACACTACCTGCATTCAAAAATTAAACTTGGTTTTCCTTCAGTTTAAAGCTTGTTTACGTCACTTTAAACAGCAGTTGCAATACACATTTAAATGTGTGACGTGATAAAAATAAACGTAAATAAAACTGAAGGAAAACTAATTTTAGTTTAATTTTTGAATGCAGTTATTGTTTCAGACAGTTTCATGCATGTTTGTGTAGAAAAATTATGTTTTCATCAACAGCAACACCGACCTTTAAAATGGTTTTTGTGTTACCACTGTATACATGAAGTAATTTGCACTTTGGATTAACATGCTAAAAGTCAGTTGTTTCTGGAAACTTCATCTCATTTGCCAGTAGTTTGAACTTTTGAATTCTAAACTTCAGGTGCAACCTCTTTAGGAAACCATTTGCTGTAAAACAACACTTTGTATAACTTGTCAGAAGCAAACTGTTTTGACTGAGAGCAGTGGGAGGAGTTTGGACTGTGGTTAATTTAATATGCATTGTTTTCAACTATTTGAAGCTATTTAAAAGCAGTAGCAAAAACAGGTCCATGTTTAGTGTCCCACCTGTGGAGATGGTAATGTTCCTTGGTTATATCTATTCATTGACTATAAAGTGTTGTCTTACAGCAGTAAATGTCATGTGCCTTGATTATAATTGAAGAACATAAACAATTCAGATGAGTTGTGATGTGAATCTCATACAACCTACAGTACCTATAAAGATACCACACTTAGATGTGTTTAAAGCAGACTTGTTCTTCAATCTCTCAGTTGAATTTGATTTTTTCTGGAAAAAGTGAAAAATGCCTGTTCTGGGTCACTGCTAATCTCATAATATGTCATTTAATTCAATGGTGGGAAGTTTTAACTGTATTCAAATCAATGAATCTTAACTGACAAAATCTAATTGATTGTGATCTAAGTTAATCAGATCAACTGGGATTAAGAATCCAGGTGGTGTTCACATCTGGATGGGATTAGATTTGATTTGTAGAACTCCAATGGATGATTAATGAGCCAGTCTGCTTTTATATGCCAAGGTCTTCTACTTATGAGACTGTAGAATTGGGTTCATTCCATTGGTGTGGTTGTTGGTGAATCAATTCATTGGAAACACAACCCAAGTAGCAAGATGATGTTGAAATAATATTGAACATGGCACATTTTTTCAACAGTATTTTAAAGTTGGCCATCTCTTTTTTCAAAAATCAACAACAATTTAGTTTTGATTGGGGGTTGTTTATTGAAACACATGATCTGGCATTGAATTCATTCACCACATTTTGCTACTTTGCTGCTACACCCATGAAATATCCACTTATATGCATGTTATTTAAATGGTTTTTCTCCTGTATATATTCATTGTACCTCTATGATGTGAAGACAATTTCTAGTTTTACAACAGATGAGTCATTGTAGTCAACGAAAACTGGAAGATGTTCTCAGGACATCCTGTTTTGTCCATAGAAAGTCCTGAAGACATCTTTTGAACTAAGAAATGTCTCACTTGTAGAATAAGTCTGTAAAACCTCCACATAAGGTCCCACTGCATGTAAACTGGACATCCAAAGCCCATCAGATCCTGTAAGGGATTTTGTGTGGATGCTTTGAGGCAGCCATTCTGAGGACATTCAATTGATGATGCTTTGTGGAGATTTGTAGGCAGACATTTGCAGGTGTCATTTGTAGGACTTTGATGTTTTCTGGACATCCTGAGAATGTTTTATGAACTTCTTGTGCTGTCTTGTCCTAGAATTTACGTCTTTGTTGTCAATGTTTAAGAAAAATATGTGCAGCTTAGTCAATTCAAAATAAATTATAACAATGTTAATCACTGGTTTTCTATTTCCAGTCAATTCGTTCGAAGATGGAACTCGTTTGCAAATGCCATGGAGTATCAGGAAGTTGTTCAGTGCGGGTTTGCTGGCGGCGAATGGCAACTTTTAGACTTGTGGGTGATGAACTCACTTCCAGATTGGATGGAGCATCCTTTGTTAAGATGGTTAAAAGGAAGAAGAAAAGATTGCGCCCCATGAGTAAAAATCACAAAAAACCAACCAAAAAAGATCTTGTTTATTTGGAGGAATCGCCTGATTACTGCGAAAGAAATGAAAGGTTTTAAAAGTCAAAGAGATTTGGTGAATTAAGTTGTGGACAAATTGAAGAAAATGAGTATTCGGAGTTATAAATAACATTTATGACTTCCACATGTTTCCACTTTAAAGTCAATGTGACCCAGGCCCTAAACATGAGTTTCCCAACGTAATTGGGGTAATTGCCAGTTTTAAAACAACCCTAACTGTGATCATGGTTATTTTAACCTGTGTTTGAAAACTAGTTGGTTTCTTATATATACTGCAACCCTGGTTGAAGGATCGGTCATTCCAGTTATTCAAAATGGCAGTAGCCATAGATAAATCTGTCAGTCAGTCAGTCAGTACACCTTATGTAAGTTTTAATTATTGCAATAAGTCAAATTTAAGCACAAAACCAACAACTACGACAACAAGACCAAGCATCTGAGTTTCTTCTACAAAGAGAGAAATTATTGAAAAATTATGATTTTGAAGGAACCATTTTAAACATAACCGATCCATTTGAAAATAATCAGTAACCGCTATGAGCTGTTGATAACCATGGCCGTCTAATAAAACCAACTGGTTAACGAGGTTATGTCAATTAGTTTTCCCAATATACGTAAGGCTGGTTTCCACTGGTGTTTCCATTATATGTAAACTCAAGCTGAACTTAAGGAGGATGCATTGTGGGATGTTAGGAATTGTCTGCAGCAACAACAACAGTCAACACTAGCAGTCCGTTCAAGCGAGCTGCATGCTGCATACCGTACATCTGCTGCTGTTATTGCCCACAGCCAATGGAAAACTAGTTTGTAATCACGTGACCACAACCACTTCCACATCAAAATGGCTGCCGTGTTTATTTATTGTTTACATCACTACTGATTGGTTGATTGTATATCCATTAAATGGAAATGGTGGAGCCACTCCTGCATGTGGACTTTTTATTAAACATGCATGCGTTTTTCTGCTTGTGTCCAGTGGAAACACTAGTGGAAACCAGTCTTTTCACTCTCTACTTGCTTGATTAACAAATACGGATTCACTTCCTGCTTTCGAAACGGCTAGGCCAACAATAATTTGATAGGTTGGTGAAAGAGTTAGTTTGAACACTAACTTCCACATTTGCTAATGAGATCTCCCCTGCAATTGCCCATAACTCATATAATTATATCAAAGAGACTTTGATAGATCTAATATGTTCATAGCAAAAACTAAAAAACAAACAAAATCACAATTGTACTCAGAAATTTGTATCATATTTTTTCAATTTGTCACACAAATCACCTTTTCTCAACAACTTCTCCCTAAGAACAAAAAATAACTCATCTGTTATTCAAGTGACAACTCTTTTCACCAGTCCTGTGATCCAAACTCAAATTAATGATTCTAAGTAAGCTGATACAACTTAGTCATCAACAGCTTTAAGGCTCAAATTAGTGGGAACCGGTGTGCAATCATGCAACTCAACATACCACATGTTGTCACTGGATATGTAGCCAAATTTGTTACTGGCAATAAGCCTAACACCAAATGCCTTACATTGCAATACAAATACTATGCAAAAATGCAGTGTTTTATGTTGCGGCAACAAGTCATTTTGTAAGAAAGTCGCCGACAAATATAAGTTGCGGCTTTTCCTTATCAAAAAGATTATCAGTTGGACTATAAAATATTTGTACTTTTTTTCAAAGTTGAAGCGAAGTTATTTTGGTACTTTCCATGTTAATTTGTGGTGTGGAATTTTTATTTGGGATTTTTACGCTTTTTTAACGTGTATGTTTGATTCACAAAAATTTTTTATTTTTTTATTTTTGTTGACTTATTTGGGTGTGGAATTGCAGATTACTATTATAACTGCAAATGATTTGTGCGCCAAAATAACCACAAATGAACATCTGTTTTTCAGCAGGGATTTTTCAAGGAATTACTAAATTCTTTAGAATTCTGATGAAATTCAATAGAAAATGTAAATATTTGTATTGGAATTCAACAGTTATTACAAAAAATTAATGAAAAACCTGTAGAAATTGGATAATTTCAATAGAAACCTGCAAAAATCAAAGTTAAATTTGATCTAAAACGAAATTGTAGTGAATTTAACCCTTTCCCACTTTCTAAATTACCTTTGGACTGGTGTTAGAAAAAAAATCCAAAAAACTTGACTAACTCCTTTTTTTCATTCCAGTGTTGGAGTTTTGGGTACCCAAGGCCGGACGTGTAACCGTAGTAGTTATGGTATGGATGGATGTCGACTTTTATGTTGTGGACGAGGCTATCACACTTTGATTCACGAAGTAACCGACAAATGTAACTGTCGTTTTGTTTGGTGTTGTCGTGTCATGTGTGAACAGTGCACCAGCATGGTGGAAGAAACTCGCTGCAACTGAATTCTTTGTTTATTTGTTTGAATTTTTTTAACCGAAAAAGTTCACCGCTATTTATTACGATTCATTTCTCACTATCTTTCCATGATTTATTTCCCAAGGGTCATTAGCACAAGTAATAAAACCAGCGAGATTTAATGACATTTGTGACATTTATGGAAATGAGCTTCTAATCTCGTGAGTGACCACAAGGGTTTCATTACCAAGTTCCCTAATCCGAGACATTTTTCAAAGCTTTGACTGTTGTCGCATCCAATTGGTCAATTTGACTCAACAAGCTGAGGGCAGGATTTATTATTATACTGTTTTATACAGTGTATTGTCTATTGTGTGCCCTGTTTTTGTGTATTAATTGTATATAAATATAAGAGGTGAAATTAATGTAACGTAATAAAAAAGTTTGGCTGTTTTTGAGCAATTTCTTTCAGGTTATTGAGGAAGTTCGATTGGTTTCAAGGCAAATTATGGTGTTTGGAGCTGCCAAAGGTAGTATAAAGTGTTGTGAGAATGTCTGCAAATAATCCAGTTGTCCAGGATGTCCACTGGTGCTCGATTAAGTGCATCTGTTACTCTATTTTTAGTACCAGAACAATGAATCATAGTGAATTTATATTCAATTATCGCTAAAATTCAATGTGTTAATCTACTGTACGGTTCGTATTGCTGAAACAACCATTTTAATGACACGTGGTCACTCTAAATAGACATTTTTGTCATTTCCAAATAAGTGCGAAAACGTTGTATTGCCCACAGGATTCAGTTAGCTCCACAAGATATCTTAAGGGCATTCACAGGACATCCTAAGGACATCATGAAATGTTTTGTGATAGTCCTCAGGATATCCAATTGATGACGATTTGTGGAGGGCTTCAGAGGGTCATTCAAGAATGCCATTTACTTTGATTTGAATGTCTATGGATACCTGCAGGGATGGTGTGAGGATTTTCTGTGGACCTACGGTAAAAGAATATTCTAAGAATGTCTTGTGCTATGAAGGTAATGTTTTAGGTTTTAAGATATCTTAGAATGTTCATCTTTATGTTTTAAGTAGATGAACATTAGTAAATGTTATGAGTAAAAAGGATTTTTCAAATTATAAATGAAAGTTGGAAATGATAGGAGAACAGATTACTTTTAAATTTACACTGACATAAAGTGACACTTCCTGTTATTTTAAATAAGTTTCAATTGTAAGTTTAGAAATCCATCCATTTAATATCCTATTAATTTTGGATGCATGCCTTTTCTCATGCAATTATATGAGAATAATGCTTAGCCTATTCTTGTTAAGATGCTGAATACTTAGTCATCTTTTTTACCTGGCCGTGTAAGGATAATTGGTGCTGTGGTATATTATTTTTACACAAATTTGTGAGGTAACTTCTGCAAACAGTTTCGCTCTGACAAAGTTAAGAAATTGCGGCAATGCTTGCGTAAAACGGTATTTTTCAGTGTGTAAATAAAATAATGTATTTTTGATATGGAAATCTAAAAATACTGTGTCGTATGGGGATTACCTATATTACATTACAAATACTGCTTAATTGGGACTGGAACATTTTGTTCCAATTATGCAAAGTTTTCCATAGAGTTAAAGGAATAACATTTATTGAGATTTGAAAAAATTAACAGCCAAATTAACTGGCATCCGATTAAATAGAATCTACTAATAGGCAATCGGAAATTTTAAGATAATCATTGGCATTTTTCTCCAATTTTTTTTTTTACTATTTTGCAATATGATCTTTCTCCTACTTTTCTGATTTTTCACGTCCCGCCATCTAGTTTCATTCTCTCCAACCCCACATTCACAAACCAACCATACGTCCCATCCCACAAGGCGCTGCTTGAAACTCATTTTACCACCAGACGACCTTCAAAATAAACAACAAAACTACCTCCATCAACCAAACAATCACACCTCAAAATTTCTCTAGAAATTAACAAATCAACAAGAAATGTCTATTCCCCGAATTTCCTACACACTTACCGCAGCACTCGGTTTCATCTTTGGCGCCCATTTAAGCAAACATGAGTGTGGATCACTTCTCACTAAAAAAGCTAAATCCCCCCAAAAATACGAACCTTACAGTTCGCCTATTTGGCAGACTTGTAAACGGTTAGGAGTTCCTCGCCGTGACTTGGGAATAAATTTAAAGGACTTCCAAGTCTCGTACGATATGCTAAACAGAACGCCCAGCCGGGCTATCGAACACTTAAAGATCGAGGATTATCGACAACCAATTATAAGTACGGCGGAAATGAGAAGCGGTCATCAGTACGTCAATGACAAGTTCGTTCCTTTACAAGCAAAGAATGCCGATTACACTGGAAGTGAATACAGACAAGTTCGTCTTGCAGACGGGAAAAATCACCTTCAATCAGCTCGCGCGTTTAAAGATACATATTTTTATATAAATGTTGTGCCTCAGGTGAATTAGTTTGTTTTTTGAATTTGTTTTTTTAATTAATTAATTTTTTTAGGTATGTGATTTAAAGATTTGGTATGATCTGAATGCTTATTGTCGATTTTTGACTTCTTGTTATGATGATATTTATGTTTATAGTGGGCCTTTGTTTATAATTGAGTGAGTTTTGTGGTTTAGGTTCAGTGTTTTAGTATCTGGTGAAAAGTATTTGGAGAGATGGATGGATTTTTTTGTGATTTAGGAAGGTTTTGTTGTAGATGAAATGATTTTAGAGAGTCATAAGGGAATTGTGGGATGATTTGGTTAAAAGTTTTTGGATTTTAGTTGAATATGTGAAATATAGAAATGAATAAAATAACTGAGAAAAAATAAGAGGATTTTACTCTTTTGGCCATAGCTTTGGAATGGTAATAGAAATAAAAACTAAACTGATTTAGAATACTCAACGTGTGTGAAAACTTTTCTAAATTGGAAGTATGGGGCTATGGAAGCGTCAAAAAATGTTATAGTAAATTATGCAAAAGGTAATCGGTAGAATTTCTAAATTCTTTAAATTATAGATATAAAAATAACTTTTGCCAACTTATTTCCATTATAACTTTTTTTGATGAATCGGGACACCCGCGCATCCAATTTAGAAAAGTTTCCCCACATACTTAACTCTCAGAATCTGTTTAGTTTTTGATTTTATCTACTACCATTCTCGAGTAAAAGCCAAAAAGGTAAAACCATTTTTTATCCAACAAAACTCTACGGAGAAATTACAAAGTTCCTTAAAAAAAAAAAAAAAAAAAAAACCTCACAAAAAATCCTCAAATACTGTTTGCCAGTGATTGTGCGAGTTAGAAACTTCAAACTTCTTCCTTTCTTTTTAGTAAAAACAATATCTCAAAAGACACAGGTTTGTTACATGTGAAGCAGGAACTTTTCGGCAAAAACCATGTTGCAGTTCCCACGCATTTCTATAAAATAATTATCGGTAAAAAAAAAGATGAGCCGGATTTCGCCATGAGTTGTTACATTATACCGATGAAGGGAACAACAGATTGTGATCAGCTGAACAAATTTCAAGTCTGCTTAAATGAGATAGAAAAATTGGGAGGATTTAAGTTGTTCCGCGAACCGAAGGAGTTTGTTCCATTGAATGGAATAGCCCACACTTTTCGAGAGAATAGATTCAACTATATGGTAATTGCTACACTACGTTTCGAATATAAGTATGTAATAGTTGATGACATGTTAATGTAAAGTTATTATTTTAGGGAAAAGCTGGATTGAGCCAGGTAATGTGATAAAAGTATCTGCATTTATATCTGTGTATATTTTGCTTTTATGCATTTATTAAAGATTTCGTATCAAAATGGTAGTGAATTTATTTTTGAGAATTTACAAATGATATTATACAATTTCCTTCAAAAGAATCGGAATACAAGAGCAGTTCAATTCTCAATTGCAGCATACGATCATAACACCGTATAATTACAATAACAATTCTAACAACAGATCAACATGTCACACTTTTCCCTTAAATTTGATTAATGGAGCAATGAAAACGTTATTAGAATGCAATTTTTCAAAAAGTTCTTTCTTTTCTTCCATTCCTGTTGCTCATTTCATTAGAGACTTGCAAGCATCCAACAAAAATCTTATTCTCCTTATATAGTTGTGCTCTGGCTAAAGGAAGAGTTATTCCCTCCTTCATTAATCAAGAAGGAAAGTTAGAGGCGAAATAATGAATTGAGAAATTATTTTCACGTCAGCAGTTATGAATTATTATGTTTTTACATTTTTACATCATTTTTTGCCAAATAATCTTAAAACAAAGCTTTGCTAACCAACAATATACTTTGTTTACTTTTTAGTGTTAGAATCATAAACATAAATTTTTCGTGCCATGTCGTATTTACGAAATTTATACGTTATTCCGGCAGCACTGGGATTTCTATACGGCTCAACTCGTTCAAAAGTCGACGCCAAACACGACAATAAATTTCCCTGCAACGAACCCGAACCTCAAAAAGATACCAAATCGCAATTGATGCAAGTAGCAGACCGATTCGGATACCCGATACGCGACACCGAATTAGATTTCGGAAGTTTTCAAGTATCGTACGACAACCGAAATAGAATCCCGAATTGGGTTTTAGAACACTTGACGTTAGCTAAATTTCAAATGCCTGACGACACGCTTAGGCAACGCACTAGACGATTTGGGAGTCAATCATTTGCTGAAGATAAAAGCGTCTTGTATTCGGCTGAAACCAAAGATTGGTTACAGGACGAAACCTATCGTTTCGGCAGAGGTCGACTTGCTGACAGAAAAAATCATGCTGATTCTGATAAGGATTTGGGGGAAACGTATCTTTACTCTACTATTGCACCGCAGAATTTGAAACAGGTTTTTGTGTTTTTTTTTTTTAATTTGTAAAAATTTTTTTAATTAATAAATAAATAAATTTTTTAGTATTTTGATCGGAGTATATGGAATGACCTGAATGCTTACATCAGATATTTAACGCTCTGTTATGCCAACGTCTACGTCTTCACTGGACCTTTATTCATGTTACAGTAAGTGATGTTTTGCGATGAATCCAAAGAACGTGAATGATCCTGGTAATACAAGAAGGATCCTTCTTCCTTCAACGATCCTTCTCGTATTACCAGGATCATTCATATTCTTTGCGGTGAATCAAAAATAGTAATTTCAGTAATTTACGCAGAAAATTTGTACGGTAGGTTTTTATTTTTGTTTTGAAATTTTGCAAATATTTTACAAATTATTTACTAAAATGTTATTGTTCATGCTGTATAATGGTCAAATAACTGTAATAATTTATTTATAATTGATATAGACCAGACGAAGAACCACTGAGTAGTGAAATTAGTAACGATATGACAAACCAGTACAGTCTCTCTTCGATGAAATACGAAGTAATCGGTGAAAATCATGTTGCAGTTCCATCTCATTTTTTCAAAATGATCTTTGCCGAAAAAAAAGCCGGAAGTGGTTGTTTTGATTTTGCTGCCTATAAGGTCCCAAATGATGACAAAGATTGGAATGAATTTCAAATGTCTAAATTCAGAATAACAGCAGCTGAGATACAAACTTCTGCTGGATTCCATTTCTTCGAACAGTCCAAAGATCTTGGGAAGTTAGGATCACTTCCGGAAATACCTACTGATTTCCGAAAGTGGAAAAAGAATTATTTGGTAAAGTGATTAATAATTTATTTTTGAGCTGTGATTTAATTATTGAAGTTATTTTTAGGTTGGAAAGTTGAGCCGATTCATTTAATATTTTATATTTAATGATTTTTGAGAAATTTCTTGAATTTGTATTAATTTTACAAATAAAACTAATATTTAATTTGTATTTCTGTATCTAAAAAACAAGATAAATCATTAACTAAACATTTCTTCTGCGAGGATTTCAAATTGAGCGCTATGTTGTATGACGTCATCATGACGATTTAAACCATCAGCCACTCACAGTTTCTGTAATTTTATCTCGCGCACTCTCGTTTCACTTATAACAAAGAAAATCCTGTGTAATGTAAGCTTCCTAAACCTAAATTCAATT
The DNA here is from genome assembly GCA_034700445.1 of Stenotaenia linearis. Lineage (NCBI taxonomy): Eukaryota > Metazoa > Arthropoda > Chilopoda > Geophilomorpha > Geophilidae > Stenotaenia > Stenotaenia linearis. The sequence continues at coordinate 32,453 of JAQIXT010000490.1, forward strand.
CAAAAATTGGCAAGCTATGTCATATTTACGAAATCTATGCGTTATTTCAGCGGGACTAGGATTTATATTCGGTTCTACATATTCTAAAGTTACCGCTCAACCTTGCGAAAAGGATGTTGAAGATGACCTACTAGACTTCGAAGAGTCAAGACGATCCCAACCACGCGATGAAGAGAAAATCGCAAAATTAATTCAAACTGTGAATCGATTTGGATGCCCAAGACGCGACAAGAGTGTGCACTATAAAGATTTTGAAATGTCATATGACAAATTCAACGGGACCCCGAATTGGGTTCTTGAGCACCTAACATTGGATAAATATAAACCTCATAAAGAAAGACTTGATATACTTGCCAAGCACAAGCAATACCTTGAAGAAAACACTGACGTCCCACTTTCAATTTTCGATCCTGATTTTCTGAAAATGGGTCATGGCATCGCCTGTTTAGTGGACAAAAAAGATCACACCGATTCATTTGATGTTATTGCAGAAACATATCTTTCATCTACTATTGTACCACGGGCTTCGGTAAATAGATTTATTTGTCTAGTATGTTGCATTGTAATGATTTTGTTTTGTTTTTTTTGTAACTAGGCTCGGGAAAATACTCTTTGGAATGACTTGAATTCTTATGTGAGATATTTAACCCTGTGTTATAAAAATGTTTACGTCTTCAGTGGACCTTTATACA
>JAQIXT010000491.1:0-33068 GCA_034700445.1 Stenotaenia linearis
CCGGATAATAGGATGTACCGATCTGAGTTGCAGATCGACAACAATCTCCAGTTCCTTCTACACTTTGCACCGAGTTTCGTCTAATCCGCCATTTTTGTGCTAAATAAAAGACAGAGGACGGATTAAACGGTTTCAACAGCTTTAAGGATTAATTCTTGAATGCACGAGTTGCACAACAAACAAGATAACAAGTCATATTATTCGAGGTGTTAGATGTAACCTGAGTTATTGTTGAATTTTTTTTTTTTTTTTTTTTTTTTTTTTTTTTTTTTTTTTTTTTTTTAAATCTCATGATACATGTAGCTAATTGTTTTCACGGTGGTTGTGTATTTTCCAGTTACTGCTGACTTCTGTGTTGCTCCCCTGACAGTTTGTTTGTTGAATTATTAATCCGATGGCTAAAGAGGAAACCCTGTGAACCCTGGGAAGAATAAAGAGAAAGTAGTGGGAGAAAAAGATGTTTGGTTAAGTTCAATATTAACAGTGTTAATAATAGTGTTTTTTTAATCAATGAAATTTGTTAATTCAGTGTGAAGTCATTGTGGGTTTAATTTGTTGAGGAATTTGTGTGTGGATTCGGTGTTTTTTTGGTTTGGGGAAATTTAGTCACGTGATATAGTTTGGGCGTCAATTTTGTTGAATAAAATTTTTTGTTTGTTTTTGGAATTGCGTAGAATAAACTCGAGCATGCGCAGTACACTCGAGTAAAAAAATCCCAACTCAAATATTGTTGAATCAAACAATAATTACTAAATTCCCAAATATATTATTGCGTATTGAGTATTTGGTAAACCAAAAAATTGCTATTAAATATTTTTTGTGATCGCATAAACTACTTTGACTGCATTATGAAGTTCACCGAGAACTGTGGGCGTAAAAGAATTTTTCAAAAATTCTATTACGTCCACATTTCCAATTTAGAACGTCTTTCAGACATACTGCGCATCTAAATCTGTTTAGGTTCTCACTTCATCCTGATAATCCCAAGTTACGGTCAAAAAGATAAAATTCTATTTTAAGCAGCGCGACAAACACAATTTTCACATTTCTCGTATTTCAAATTCAAATTAATAAACACAAAATGCAAAAAAAAAAAAAAAAAAAAAAATTCATATTTTTCATTTTTATTCCAAAACACCTTCAATTATTAAACCTTTCTTCGGGCTCTCCTATATTTCATTTAAAACTCAACATGCGCCATACACTTCCCTCTCACGACCCCTGAATTTATAACACATCTAAAGACATCTTCCACTCATACTTCCAACAAACTACCACACTTTCCACTCACCACATTCGATTCCTAACATTTCTACTATTCCCAGCAACGAATTCATCAATGAAACTTTAAAAACCCTCGACTAATGGGTCAGGAAGGAAATTGCGCGAAAAAAACCGTTAAAACCATTATAAAATAAAATAGCAAATTTTCCATTCGCCACCCGCTGTCACGACGCATTTTGCGATTATTCCGTCATTGATTCACGGGTCGAGCGCCGTAGTGTTCCTTAAAAACGACACTGAATGTGTGTCTCATTTGAAACTCTGATTATCGATTGCGACTACAACAGATATTGATTTTCCCATCATGTCAGCACACTTTTGCCATCAGGCTTTTTCTCTTTTTTTTTTACACGGAACAAACGATTGAATACTGTCAAATACATTCGATCCAATTACCCAAGTACAACTATACTTTCGCACAATCAAACCTAGACTAACCCTTTGATGATAGAGACAAACGAAACTCATCTTCATATCCAATTCGATGACGCAAATTGAAAAAGTTTCATCGCCATCCATCCACTTCGGAACACCGAATTTGATTGACTTGTGCATCAAACCAAGAAAAAAATGTTTTTGTATAAATAAAATAATATTTTCAAAAAATTTACCGGAAAGCCGTGAATGTAACGTAATGTTATTTCAATGTTGATTAAATGTTAATTTTACAACCTTTTTTTCCAATATTTCTATTTCTAATTCAATCAAATTAAACTTCCAATTACGTTTCTCCACCATTCCCCTTCAACACTTCGATTCTATAAATTATAACAAAATTTCCAATTACAAACATCGGAAAAATTCAAATATACCGAAAACGTAATTGAATGTTTTAATTCCTGATTGAAAGCCATAAAAAGGGTGAAATTTCTCATCAACTTTGTTCGCAATTGTCAGTGGAGCAAACGGTGGCCAACCTGTTGCATACCGTGGAAAAATGCTTTCACAAACCCCGAATCGATAAAATGGAATAGAAACCAGACCTTCACTCCACTTCACTGCAACCGAAGGGGAAATATATTATTATACGTCATATTGGACTTGCCATCAACGAGATGGATTGGAATGACTATAAACAGCATTAGAATAGAATGAACCCATCATTCAATCATCTTTTAACCCTAAATTAGACATTTTTTCATGTTTTTTCCCTTTTTTTCGCTTATAATTTAATTAAAATTGATTTTCTCGTTAAATATCACATCTGGGTTCAAAGAGTTAATTTAATTTGTTATTTTATATTTTTATTCTTAAATTTTTTTTTTTTTTAAATTTTATTTAGCATACAAATTGCATCATTTATCTCTATTGTCTTTCTCGTTTTCTCATTTTCGACTTTAATGAAAAACAGGGTATTATGGGTAAAAGTGAAAAAAGGGTTAAAAATTTAATTTTTGCAATTTTTGTAAATAAATTTAATTAGTTTAATTGAAAATGATAAATCTAATGATAGAGGAGACCCGATGACGTCATTGTTGGTAAAATTGTGTAAAAGTGAGTTAAAAAAAAGAGAAATTAAGATCAAAAGCAAAAAAAGCAACAGGAAGTCGATTCGCAGAGCAATTAATTGACTAGTTACACCGTTTTATCGATTTTAGGGGGGAAAACAGTGACAATGCGAATTCAATCAGAAACGTGGGCACAAATTCCTAATGCGATCATAAGAAAATGTTGATTACATCACTAAAAACACGTCAAAATCGATACAAAGCGGTGAGAAAATTCCGGAAAAAAACTCACAAATTCTCGTATCACCAAATATATTTAAAAAATTTAAAAATCGAGTTCACCAACCTTGACGAGCGAAATAAGGTGAGTAAGAACAAGGTTCGTAATTTGATTTTAGACTACGACACCTCCGTGTGGGCTCGAAAAATTCCATCGATTGATCGCATCGGGGGGAAAGAAAACCCACCACCTACACCACAATTAGGAGCGCTGTTCACTTACTTGATGGATTACATTTCAAAATTTCCATTAAATGTCCATAAACAAAACAGAAATTCATTTTTAATTATAAATTTATTAATTCCTCGTTTAAAGGGACCAAAATTTAAATTTTTCAAATTTTTTCGAAAAAATTTCTTTAAATTATTCTGAATTTTTGTGAAAATAAAAAAAAAATAAAAAAAAAAATTTTGGAATTTTTTGGTTTTTTCTACAGGTGGTCAATTTGGATGAGAAATCAATGGCAGCTTACCCGATTGAACTCCCATCGATGAATTGACAATTGGGTGATGTTGAGGGGTTTCTCCACTCAACTCCATCACCCACTTGCTCACCTGGGTCCCCGTGTTGGTGAGTTGGAGGTGCAGGTGTCAATTGTTAGAGTGTGTGTTGGTGCTTGTGAATGGAGCAACGTTCCTCTCGCGACTGAACCACGTGCATTGGAACGCAGCTTGCGGGGGTGGATGGCACAGCAGTTTCTGGGAGGGGAATGGGGATGCGACCAAGACGTAACGATTCGTCGTCCTTCAATCAGAAAGGAGGAGCCTAATGTGATGATAATGTTGATGTGGTATGGTGAAAAATTTTTTTTGGGGGTTTGGTAATTGGTTTTGAAATTTTGAAAGGGGGGAGTAAGGTAAAAAAAAAAATTTTTTGTTTTTGAAGAAAGGGGGGAGTAAGGTAAAAAAAAAAAATTTTTTTTGTTTTTAAATTGGGAAAGGGGGGAGTAGGGTTAAAATAAATTTTGGGGTTTTGGAAATTGTTTTAAATTTGGAAGGGGGGAGGTAAGGTAAAAATAATTTTTGGGTTTTGGAAATTGTTTAAAATTAGTAAGGGGGGAGTACGGTTAAATTGTTTTTAAGATTGGAGAAGGGGGGAGTAAGGTAAAAATAATATTTGGTTTTTGAAAATTGTTTTAAATTAGGAAGGGGGGAGTATGGTAAAAAAAAAAAATTTTTGGTTTTTCAAAATTTTTAAGAGTGGAAAGGGGAGAGTAAGGCAGATAAGATTTATTTTTTTAAATTTTGATTATTTTCTTTTGGAATTTATAATAAGAAGGTTATTAAATTTAAAATTTTATACGGTTATTTATTTTTAAAGAGAAAAAATATAATTCTAATAAATTTTGGAGGTAGGGATCACAAAAATTTTTTTTTCTAATTTTCATGCTTCATTTATTATTTTTTTTAAATTTACAACTTTTAGAGAAAGTGATGACATTTTTTTCTTAGAAAAAAATTATAATTTAAAAAAAATTTATTTCATTTTCAATGCTTCAATTTTGATTATTTTTTTTCTTAGAAAAAATTTACAACTTTCTCTAAAACTGATGACAAAGATTTTTTTTAATTTACAAAAACTTCTAACTTTAATGAAAAATGTCTAAATTGATTTTCCCTTCTAATTTTAAATAGTTTAACCTCTAATTACCACAAAAAAAAAACAAAAAAAAAATCCAAAAACGGGGTCATGAAGCTCACCAAACAAATTTTTTCCAAACTCACACGTTGTAATTTGTCCAATAAAAACACGTGATTTCACCCAGCTGTTTCGCCAATCTTTATCAAACTTTTTTACTTTTCCATTCCTAAACTCAAAGTACAAAACCAATGATTTATTACCATCCATTCGACTACCATAAATTTCCCATTCATGTCACCAAACACTGCATGAAACCTTTTATACCCACTTGAAAAATTACATAAAACAATAAAACCCATTTTTTCCACACAAAAAATAACAAAAACTCAATTTGCATTTAAATTTTCCACCCAAAAAAATTCATCATTCACCAAACTTATTTCATTTAATCAAATGCAAATTAGAAAATCTCCGCCTTCATTGCCGTCAACAATAACTTTTCAACCGTGTTGTCATGACAACTCATTTATAAACAGGTGCATTGACACGTTATGAGAAAACTCGAAGAAAAAATTATTTGAAATTCAAATCCGCTCCGTAAAGCCAACACAAACACGACAAATATAAACAATATATAAATCAAACAATGAACAAATAAATTCAAGTTGATGGCTGCGTCCATTAATAGAGAATTTCGCGCGCATTAGCGCAGGCGCTAATTAATATCACGAGCGATGACCACAATCGAGCGAAACATCCTTTTAATACAAGAACAACCATCTTGCAGAAACTAATTGGCTTAGATCTACAATGTGACACATTCGCTAATTTTATTATCTCTCGATCAGAAAAATAACATTTCTCGCGTTTAATTAAGTAATTTGAAAATCTGTCACATCGAATCATCGCAAAATATCTTTCCTTTCACGACTATTGAAGTCAAATTACCTCGCGAAATAACGGACATGCCAAATGTCGCTAATTAGCAATTTTTTTGCCTCTCACAAAAACAACGACCCGCCATTACAAACATGGCGCCGTCCATCGTGACGTCGCATCGCTGACGAGAATCAGACACTATTGATCTTATTTTTCAAATAAAGTAATATAAATGGAACTAATGAGAATCCATTTTTCATCTCTTATTTTTCTTTAATTCGTCTCGAAAGCTCGCAGTGATGCAACGCGCGACGACAACGTTGTACTAAACGTATTATCTACTCATGAATAATAAACTGCACTAAAGTTAATCACTTTTTAAGAATCATATCAACGGAAAAATACGTAACTGACACTCCCAGCTTTAAGGCAGACTTAGTTACCGAGGTAAATAAATAAAAACAACTCAGTACGCATTCAATTGGCGTCTTGTAATCACAAATGAAGCGCGCCTTCGCAACCCCCAAAGCTAGAAATGTCAATTAGAATAAATAGAAATTAGCACTTACCGCTTTTGTCCGCATCTGGAGTTGCCGAAAGTTCCATTTGATGAATAATAAATCGCCTGTTGTGAATTACGACTTCGACCGACTTAATTCGATGGTATTTCTGTCCGTTTAATTTGTATTGCTGAGTGTCGGGGTCCAACATCGCCTTTGTTTTTTCCTCGTTTTTCATCTCTGCGGTCGAATTATTCAAGTTTATCATGCCGAAACTCTGGAGAAAGTCCACCGTTGCCGGGATGATGCCCGCTAAGTTCGTTATCGGGTTCGTCGTCGATATTGCGTCGTCTGACAGAGTTTGGTCGGAGGCGGTAGGTGAAATCTTCGCTCGTTTTAGGCAGATTAAACTTCGATTTCTTACGAAATCAAACGCAGATCGCTGAGGATTAACTTGATCTTCTGTTTCGTCGACATTAACGCGGTTGGATTCACAAATGCAATCTGTGTTGCTCGGTGTGCAGACCAACAAGCCCATCATTTATCAAAGGAGTGATTTTTTTTTCTCGATCTGATGCGTTTTCTTATTGTCAGTTCCAGTTGACTTCGTGCGGTTTCAACGGTCCCTCAAGGTTTTGTTTTGACATTTCTGCGAGTCAATCGCAATTTCCTGTAAGATTGGGAAAAAATAAATATGTATAATAAATGAAAAAGATAGTTTCGAAGAATGATTACTGGAACTCGGCCAATGGATATTGATTGATTGAAGTATTGATTTGTGTTTTTTATCGAAATAGCCATCCACCCACGCACGAGGCCTAAGCTTAATCTTAGAATTAAAATGGCGCCACTACATTTCCGGAACAACAAAACTACTTATCGCTTTACTCGAGGCTTTACTGATAATTCGTGGAAAAATAAAACAAAATGAAATAACATTTTGTCTTTTCTTGTTCGAATAGAACGCCATTTTTCTAACCGGATTTCTCCACCGGTTGTCATTGGTCAATTTTGTTTCGTCTGGTGTCGAGGTTAAATTTAAAAAATAACCTTCGTACTCGCATGTGTTCGTCGATGATGTTCAATAAATAAAAAGCAAACACGAAATTATTAAAATCAATAAATTTATTGCACCAGAAACCACCAGTGTAAAACTTCAATTATCAACAAGTGTACAAAAATACATGAGAATCATTCTCAATAAAAATTTATACTTAAATGCACTTTCAAAAAATATTTATAAAATACAATCACCCAGAGATGGAAAATATTTTCAAAAAACATTTCTACACTTAAAATAACATTAAAGTTCGACATTTTTGTTTTTCTCTTGTCGCCTCGCTTTCAAATCCGATATTCGCTCATACGCTTGTTGTATTTGCATGAATTTTTCCTGAGCTATCAATTTGTCCGCAGGGTCCTTGTGTTTATCAGGATGCCACTGCCTCGACAGTTTTCTATACGCAGCTGTGATTTCCTCCTGACTAGACGACCCAGGTACACCCAACACCTAAAAAAAAAAAAAATTTAAATTAAATAATTTATAAATTGGATATTTATTACCTTAATCGCATTGCTTTCTCCCTGAAGATCCATTCTATTTATTATCTCCTCCCATATTGTATAATATCCATGCGCTTGCGCATAATTATAAAGCTGGCCTAATTCGAATAACAATTCCTTCCATATCGGACTTTCCAAAAAATTCCCAATTGCGTCTCGTAGCTAAAAAAAAAAAAAAAAAAATTCAAATTAATACACAATCAAACCAAATAATTAAAAAAATTACTTTTACAACTTCCCCTCCTTTATCCGTCATTTCAGCGTTAAAATACAAATAGGAACAAAACAAACTCAAATACAACACAACGCAACCAGACAAAAACAAAAAACGCCTAAAAAATAAATTAAAAATCAAAAAAACAATTTTTTTTTAAATTTCTAACAAAATTTTTCACAAATTACTGAGATTTTTTTCTCCTCTCCGGTTTAATCCTCCACTCCTTATTTTTCTCAAACGTCGTCGCACACGTGAGCGCCATTGTTGAAGATGGCGACATGTTAATTATAAATGACGAAACGTACGCCCCACACGCAGCTGTGAGCGGCAGTAACAAATCTCCTTTCTGGCGTCCAACATTTCCGACTGTGTGCACACCTAAAAACAAATAAACTCGCGTAAATTATTCATCGCATTAAATTCAAATATTTAAACAAATCATACCCAACGCAACAGCCAAAGGAGCAACAACATGAACCAACCAGCTGACATCATAACCGTAAATCTCTTCCTGAGGCACAGCAGCTGTAAACAACCACGAAAAACTGTTGCCGACCGCCATTTCACAAAACATATTTAAGTAACTGAAAGGTGGCTGTAAAAAAAATTCAAATAAAAACAAATTGATTTTAAAAATTGAAAGAATTTGATATTTCGAGTCACCTTATTCGGATTTTTTTCTCTTTTTCTCTTAAATTCAGCTTCAAATTCGGGATCTTCGTTCGCTTCTTTGACGTAGCTGGGAATGCACCAAATGTCTCGAATCCAACCGAGACCGAAGTAACCGCCGAACAAGGAGAACCATAAAAACGCTTGTCTGTCTCTGTTTAGGTATATATGATGAACTCCGAGCCAGCCGAAGAGCATCCATAATAAATAAGCGATCCACACGTGTTTCTTGCTCTCCATCCGTTGTTTTTTGTCGTTTTTGCGCTCTTTTGTCGATACATCGCCATTTTTCCCCACAGAAAGGCTTACGGAATCCCCATTGGGGTGTTTGTCCTTGCCGCGATACATTCAATTACTGACGCTAACCAATTTTCAGAGCAGTTTTGAAACTGGCTCCACTTCAGACAGAATGAAACTCACACTCGAGCTTCCACATCGCCACCGACTCCACCATGATGAGTAAATACGCCCCTTGGGAGTGGTGGCGAAATTGAAAGTGATCCTCAATTAAGGCGCTCCATAGTCGTCTTTACATCTGCTTTAAATGGGATGTGATGGTTTGAGAATGTGGCTGAGGATGTTCTGCGACTGGAATTTCGTCCTTGAATGAATAAAAAGAAGATTTTGTAATAAAATTTGGTCATAAAGATATAATTGTGATATTGTTTGATTAAATATCATTGGAAATGGATGGTGATAAAGGTTTTGTCGTCTGCTAAAATCGAATTTGGGTTAATAAATTTTGTGTTTTTCAAAGGATTTAAAGCTGGCAGTCGAACTGACATAAGAGGATTACAATTACCGAAAAAAGTAGTCTTCGAGGATTGGGATGTGGGAGGAAAATATGTGAAATCAATTTTTGTTTACAACCCGAGTGCAAAGATTCAGAGATTCCTTTACGAGTAAAATTGAATAACAAATACCAAAACCTATGAATAATCAATTTAAATTCACTCCTAGAGTCCCAAAATCGACGGTATTCCTCATGGGACTTCCAAAACCAATAAAACTACACACAAAAACGGGAGTCAAATTAAACATCCAATTCCACCCAAAGGACAGAAAAGATTACAATGATAAACTGTTTATAAAAACAGCTGTAAGTACTTATATCTCCCCAACTTCTATCTCTACAATTATCTTGTTCAGGAGAACGAAAGAATTGTAATCAAACTACAAGCCCTCACAAATATCGCCTTTATCACCGGACCGGAAAGTATTTCTTTCGGAATGTGTGGAGTTTCCTACACGGTACAAAAGTCATTCACGATCAAGAACAACTCGTAAATAAATTTCCCATCGTCCTTATTGCCTCCCCGAGGTTTATTTTTATCATTTCAGCCGTCGAGACTTGGAAATAGTATGGCATGTTCTGCCACCGTTCAAAGTTGAACCGGCAAAAACGACGATTGCAGTCGATAACAAATGTACTCTGAAAGTTATTTTCAAACCTCATAAAGCTGCAGCTTACACCTGCAAAGCTGTTTGCACTCCGAAGCATTTAAAAACGTCCAAAAGGCTTTATTATGTAATTAAATTCACGGCTCAAGGTGCGATTCATAGTTTTACACCGCATTAGATATCTTTGTAATTAAATTTTTAATTGTAGGTGTTTATCCATATATAACCGTCGTGCACAGCAGAGCTCTTGACTGCCCCCACGAGTACGAATTTAATTTCGGGGTCGTGAACGTCAATTCGTCAACGACTAAGGAAATAATTCTGTATAATCCGCTGCCGATAAAGACGAATTTTTACGTTTCGAGGTCCGGTTTTCACAGCGCTTCTGCTTCTCCGTTTTTGTTCGAGGAAGTGACGGGAGTCATTGCGGCTTTGGATAATTATGTTTTGAAAGTATTTCTTTAAAAAGTTGTTGTTGGACGTTTTTTTTTATATACTTTTTTGTTGCTCAAAGGCCGTGTTTTCGCCTGTGACGCCCAATACTCAATTGAGTGATGTTTGGTGCGTGAATATTCAGGGTGGATTTAGCACGAAAGTTATCGTACTTTCAGGAACGAGTTGTGGTAGTTTGAATTTTGATATCGTTTGAAATTGAAATTGAATATAAAATTTCCATTTGAGGACCATCGGTGTCGCTGAGTGGATCCGTAATCAACTTCAACGAAGTCGAAAGAGGAAGCGTGCTTCAAAAAGCAATTAAAATCACAAACTCGTCAACTGTGAACACCATGTTTCAGTTTGAAATCGACTGCTGTAACAGTATCTTCCATTTCGAGCCTTCGATGGGACAACTCTTAAAACAAAGCACGATTGTGGTTCACGTTCAATTCAAACCCACTTACCCGATCACTTATTACCGAAGAATTGCATGCGTTGTCCACATGCAGGTGAAGCAATCTTTAATTAAGCTTACACCACTTCAACTCACACATTTCATTTTAGAATCCTTTGTACATTGACTTAATTGGAACTGCCATTTCGTCCGAAGTCCAACCCGTCAGACTTCAGCCGTGGCATTTGGACACTTTTTGGCTGCAAATTCGCAAAGGGCAGTTCTTTTTCAAGGACGAAAATTGCGTGTTACCCGTGGTTGTGCCCAAACCCCAACCCCCACCTGTGGACGAGTATCTTTATGACGGTTACCACAGCGATTTCACCGTAATTAAATGTTTCAACACTTTAAATTACACTTTAAAACAACTGAAACGAGCAACAATTTCAGATTATTTCTCCTCCTGTAAGTTTGGACCAAAACACGATTGATTTTGGAAAGTGTTGTCACAACAACTATGTACCTTCCAAGGCATTATTATCATCATTATTATTATAAAAAATTAAATTGAAATTTACTTATTTTTTCACAAATTTTTAACAGGTGTTTTCCCTCACTAATCACACGTATTTCGTACTCACTGTTACATGGATTGGAGGTAACAAGTTGCGCAAGTGTTGCTAAGTTTAATTATGCTCGTTTGCAGGTCCAAATCTAGTTTTCTCAGTAAAACCACTCATCGTTGATATACAGCCTCACAGAACAGCTGTTTTCCACCTGACATTCAAACCTGTAATGTTAAAATTAATAATTTAAATTGCTATAATTTAAAAAAACTATTACAGACGTCGATGAATCAAATTTACTCGGGTGAGTTGGAAGGTTATGCACACTGCACTGGCATTGGGACCGAAGCTTTAAACCCCGGCGACTTTAATTGGCCGCCTTGGTGCGTCACTATAACAGCAATGGGTAAAATAAATGAATAAATAGCAAAATTAGACGATTAAATAACAATTATTCGATTTAAGGTCACACGTACCCAACCGAAAAAGGAATTTATAGAGCTAATTACGAATTAAGCACTTATAGAATTCACTTACCACCGGTACCGGTTAAAAGTCACGCTGCCCGTACCGTTTTGATAACAAATAAAACTCCGACGACTAAAATAGTGTATAGTTTAACCTCGAATAATCCCGAGTGCGTTTGCGCGACAAAGAGATGCAATGTTGTGAGTTTAAATTAATTTGTTTCATTTTGAAGATTGGTGGTGAAGCCGCGCACGGGGGTCATTTTAAAAGCATTTATAATTTTCACAATTGGTTTGACCCCTCGTTTACCGGGTCCGTATGCGACTTGTTTGTATCTCGAAACGAACTTTGATAAATTCTCGGTCCAAGTGAGTAAAAAGTGTTCTTCTACTATCGATTTTAAGTTTTAATTCTGTTCAGGAAATTGGAGTCGAAGGAATTGCCTCTCAACCCCTTCTAACACTCGACTACGTTTACGGTCTTTACTTCAAACCGGTTTGCGTCGGCATGACAACGAGCAGAGTCGTTGTGGTGCACAACATTTCGCCAATATCGGTCAAGTAAATAACGAAACCACAAGAAAATAGAAAAGAGTGTAAATTTACTTTTATCTCGTTTAGTTACCTCTGGTCTGTGAAACCAATTTACCAAAACATCTTAAACGTGACTCCACTCACGGGATCAATTTCGCCGCACGCCATTCAGCGGTTTCGCTTCTACTTCGGTCCCAAGAAAAAAATTCGTTACATTTTCAATGTCTCCCTCACCGCAACAACCGAGGGCACTTTCGGAGTAATAGTACAGAAACAAGAAGACTTGACCATTATCGGGGAAGGAAATAGATCTATTATTAAAGCCGAACCCGCCAACTTGGACATCGGTGCACTGATAGTTGGAACTTTGAAAACAGAGAAGCTAAGGCTGAGAAACATAAGCAATTGCGCCGTAAACGTCAAATTGAGCGTCGAAGAGAAACTTAAAGCGTTTTCTTGCAGTGGTTTTGAAGTGTCGTCCAGAAAACCGTGTCTTATCTTGGGAGATACGACTAACAGTAATCGAAAATAAAATTTAAAAAATTTAAAAATTTAAATTTTAAATTTTTTTTAAGATTTAAGCGCTCATTTACCAGCCAGATGCAGTCAAAATGTCACCTTTAGAGTGTTGCCGAGAGTTCACGGGCAGTATAACTACAAGATCAACTTCCAGAAATTGTCGGACATCGACGACGATAAGTCGTATTTGTCGAAAATAACTCACTTGTGCGACGTCAGCATGAAAGGCGCGCACCCGACTCTTCGCGTGGTCGAGGCTAGGTTTTTAGGAAGCGCCACAAAAGTGCGTAGAGATCGCGCCTGGGAATTGCTGTCGTTAGAGAAGTACTTAGTAACTTAATTTCAACGCGAAATAGTAATTATGCGAGCGTTATTACAGGTTAAATGAACATTTAGAGAGTGAACCTAATTTCGAAAGCAAAAGTCTGCATCTAGACGAAAGGTGCATGAAAAATTAATAAAACAATCAGCTAATGTTCGTCGATTATTAGTAAACACAAATAATTCATTTCAGTCTATACCCACTGATTGATTCCATGCAAACGGTTTCGAAAAATGTGAAAAAGATTAATTTCCACTTGCCACCAGCTTCGGTTGGTTCGCAGCCATGCACTTTAATCCTTTTACTGAGAAACCCAGGGCAAGTTGAATGCCAGTGGTAACGATCAATCAATTTTTTTCTTTTATCCTTCAACATAAAAGTGGAATTTGTATTCAAGGAGCATTTGGTATCCCTGGGAACAGAAAGTTGATGTCGAAATTTGGGCTCACACCGGACTTTACTTGAAAAATGAAATAGACGAAGTTTGTAATGAATGGTTTTGTGACTTTAATGTCTTGTTTTTTTCGTGGATTGTTTAGGGGAGGATGAAAGACGATAAATTGATTCAAATTCAACCGAAAAAAGGCCGACTTGCACCGGGAGACAGTCAATTCTTGTCAATCGTGTACGCGCATTTGTATCCCAGCCACAATACGTTGCCGGTTCGTTTCTGTTTGCACAGCGGTGTTGACATTGTGGTAAAATAAACAAATGAATTGAAATGAATTTGTTCGAGCTTAAATTTCTACCAGATCAATATCATCGCGGAAACTTTCGAGAAAGATATCCCGCAAGTGCATTTTCCGTTCACGATTCACCAATTTGCTCCACTTTCTTATGGATTCAGCGAAGGAACAGTTGTCGTAATGAGAAAATCGAAAAGGAATTCTGTAAATCAAATGTTTAAAAACTGTTTTCCAGAGTTACAACATCCCCAACCACAGCGACGTGGCTATAAAACTACGTTTGGACGTTCTGCCCCTTAAAAGATTCCAAAAAGTTTATCGAAATTGGGATTAAAATTAAACGATAATGTAGCAAAAAACTCTCTAATTCTTAGCTTCATTACAGTCATCCGGTGATTGACTGTCTCACAAGACGGCTTATCATCCAACCTGGCGAATACCTGTCGGTTTTGTGGCAAATTTGGCCTCTCGAAGCCCGAACTTACCAAGTTAGATGCGTTAAAGTTGATTTATTATTAAACAAAACGACGCACTTTAAGTCTAAAATTCGCTTAAGGTGGACATTCCCATTAAATTTGACAGCGATGCTCATTTTCGTACTTTAACTCTGATGGTTCCGACGTCTATAAGACCGGAAGAGTTGCCAAAAACGGAAAAACCTTCGATGATACTTCCGATGCAACCGGCGGTTTTGTCTCACGATCGAATCTCGTTCGGTCACGTACCGGTTTGCGCTAAACTTCATAAAATGTTTTTCATTTCAAATAACTCGACATATCCCGTTAAATTCGAATGGTATATGCCGTACAAATTACTGAGACAGGTACGAAACACCTTTGAACTTAGTTTTACCGATAAACAAATTCGTTATTAAAGAGAATTATATTTGAACCGAAAACCGGTCGAATTTCTCCAAACGCGTCGTGTTTGTGTCAAGTGACGCTAATGACCGGTCACACACCTGCCATATACGACATTTATTGCCACACAGAAGTAATTTAATTTTAAATAAAGAATTTCACTTAGTATTGATCAATTTTCAACAGGTGACAACCATAAAGAGCAGTCAAACGGTACCAAAACCTAAAATTCACGCGAGGTCGAGTGTTCAAGTTAAAACTTCGTCAACGTCAACCGCTTACAAAACAAAGGTTAATTAGGGTATCTTTACATCTATTTATTTAACTCACATTCGTTACAGGCGCCGACGACCACCGTGGAAAGCGTCATGGCCAGTGATGCAACGGATACTTTCCACGTTCATCTCGAATTGAAAGCAGAGACGCACATGCTGGAGGATTTTTGGGTTTTCTTCCCAGAACATCTGGACAATTTTTTCATTCAAAGGTCAAATTTTGAAATTTTGAATTTTGAATTGATTTTTTTTTTTTTTTTTTGATAGGCCAAGGGTGCGCCCGCAGAAGGACGAACGCTTCTCTGCAAAGCGCGGACAAGCGCACATGGAAATGGAACAAGAAACGATTGAAGTTGTGTTCGAAACTATCACTACTATTCTGTACAATGCGTTGAACGATCCTGATTTCGAGAAAATTATTTATGCTGCTTGTCATGATCCCACGCCGTATTATTTCCAAATTACGAACACTAGAGAGTATACACCCGTCACCATCACTGCCAAACAGCAAACTTCGTTTTCTTCACTCGACAGTTTTGATTCTAGTTATTGGGTTCACAGTAAAATATTAGCTCGACAGAAGCAAGCGGTTAAGAAACCAGTAGCTTCAACTATGACTGATATATTTGTGAGTTTATTCATTTTATCAATATATTGATTTCCTAATTTTATTTTTTTATTTTTTTTTGTTATTTAAGAACGAGACGTACGTTCCAGCTGAAATGAAAACGTATTTTCTTTTTTTAAGTTAAAATTTGTTTGATGTTGGATTTGATTTTTTAAATTCTTTTGTAGTTTTCCGGAAGCGATGACAGCCGTTCACTCCGTTCTAGAATCAATGGTTTGGACTGTTTTAGAAGAAGCTTATAAGAAAGAGTTCAATATTATAGCTAGACCTCGTTTTCCCAGTAATATAATTCCAGTTAATTAAAGAAATTTTTTTTTAAAAATGTACTTGTCATTTATTTAACAAAAATAAATTAAAGCTGTGTTTCTTTGAATAAAATATTATCAGTTGGTCTTTAAACTTAAATTATTAATTTGCGATATTATCTGAAAATCGAACCTTCATTGCGATTATCGACGTAAGACATCGAGATCATGTCGACTACCCGGCAGTAGTAGGGAAAAATTGACGTCCAAGGTGCTGCCATCTAGTTGTCTTGAATTTAATTGTGTTGCAGTTTTAGATTGTGGTCCTAACTTTTTTGATTTAATAATTAGACAAAATCTGATTGAAGAAATGGAATGCTGGGTGCTCTGATAGTTACGTTAAATTGGGAAGAAACAAGAAAATTGCTCTATCTTTAATAGTTTGGAAGATACAGGCAAATTTGCTTGATTTTTGGACTTAACCGATTTTTCCACCTTTTCCGATCACGAACGTTACAACCCAGAACTTCTTTGTTTAAAGAGCTAGAAAAAATTTGATTGCAAAAATAGAAAGCTAGATTGCTCTTTCACCTGTGTGATGATCAAAAGCACTAGAAAAATGCTCTATCTTTAATGATTTAGAAGTTACAAACAAATTTGTAATTAAAGATTGGTTATTTTATTTCAATGAGTAAAATTGATAAAAAGTGGTCTCCCAGGGATGAAGAAATTCTAAAATTTCAGAATTTGTTATCAGATTTATTGCAGCTAGCTGATCATGAACTTTGGAGGGTTTATTGTATTTATTGCTTGTATGTCATTTGGAAGCTTCCGTACAGGTTCCATTTAATGTCTCTCTATTTTTCATTTTTCTCTTTAGATGGCACATCTGTTGCGTCGTCTTTCGTTTTGCAGCTTCCTGCTGTAAACAAACCATAGCAGAAGCTTCTTCAAAAATTCCTAATTTTTTAAAATTCTCGCGTCTGGTAAGACTAATGGGTGTCTCTTTCAACCCCCGTTTATAATTCAATAATGCAACATTTAAATGCTATTTATCAATGGCATCGGTTTTATTTATACCACTCGTATTTGCGGTGGCAACTTGTTTACTTTATTTTATCACAACATTAGCACCAACTATGGATGACGAAGCAAATAAGTAAGAAATAATTTTTAAAAAAATTTTTTTTTTAAATTTACAAAATAAATTTTTTTTATTTCCAGCAAACTCCGTTTTCCAGGCAATTTGGAAGAACTGAAAAAAATCGGATTTTTACTGAACAACTACTCAAATTCACACCCGGTGTATGTTTACATCCTATTCTCGAGTGCGTACATCTACAAACAAACATTCGCCATTCCTGGATCTGTATTTTTGGTAAGAAATTTTTATTTACGTACAACATCGATTAAAATTAAAGAAATATTCTTTCCAGAACATATTAGCAGGAGCTTTATTCGGTGCGATAATTGGATTCTCATTAACCTGTTTTCTAACTGCTTGCGGCGCATCGTGTTGCTACTGTTTATCCCATCTGTGCGGAAGAGATCTCGTACTGAAATACGCTCCGAAAAATGTCGTCCAAGTTTTCCGAGACCAAATCCAAGCGAATCGAGACAATCTTTTTTATTTTCTTCTATTTATTCGTTTATTTCCAATGACGCCGAATTGGTTGATAAACATCGCGTCACCGATATTCAACGTTCCACTCAAATTATTTTTTATATCAGTATTCTTAGGTATTAACCAAAAATCATTTTTAAATTTAATAATAATTTTTAAAAAAAATTTTTTAAAGGTTTAATGCCGTACAACTTTATCTGTGTTCAAACCGGAGTCGTGTTACGTGATTTGGAATCGATTCAAGACGTATTTACATTCCGCACGTTTTTGAAATTAGCTACGATGGCTTTCGTAGCGCTCGTACCAGCCGCGTATAAGAAATACAAAGAAAGAAGAGACACTTGTGTACAAAAAACCGAATAACAAAACTGTATACCACCTTTATTTAAAATAAAATGTATAAATTTCGTTACACAATTTGTTCCCAATTATTTCTTATAAGTTTTTAAGCTGCGCAAGTAAATCGTCGACCGATTCTTTCGTGTCTTCGACCAATTCTCCGTCGTCTATTTCCCTTTCGACTGGTTTCGTGTACTCCATTTTAATACCTTCGACTAAATTCGGAATGAAGGGACCTTCGGAATTAATTTTCTCTTCTTCGGTTGTTTCGGCCACCAAACAAATTCCCCATTCGTTATCTTCGTGTTTGACTTCTTTCGGTGCGATTTTGGGAACTTCTACTTTGGGTTTCGACGCTTCTCTTTCCTGTTTTAAATAAAAAATTAAATATTTTATGAAATTAGAAATAGAAATTAATTTTTTTTTTTTACTTTGAATTCTTGTTGGCGTTGTCTGCAAAATGAATCGTCGCAAGTCGAGTTTGGTTTCATACTCATGGTTGGAAAGTAATCTTGCAGTGCGTTGTAGCCTAAATAATGAGTTACGTCTCCGAAACCAAGCAAGTATCTGGAAAGGAATTATGATTTACAAAATGATGCCATTTTTTGAGATTTCTGTTTTTACTTTAGTGTGTTTTGGACCAAAAATCCGGCTACGATTCCCATTGTGGTCGGTAAACTCGCGGCGCACACTCCGTCTTTTTTCAGTGTTTTTTCGTCGATGTTTGAAGCTACTATTAATGGCGGCGCACACTGGAAAATAATTTCGTGTTAATAAGTTTCTGTTGTGTTGAATTAAATGTTCTTACTGCAAAACAAGCAGTTTCGCCTGGAATGATTACTTGAATGTGACCCGAAACTGCGTTTTCACTCACACCCGACTCAATCCATGGCTGATTGAGTTCATTACACGCCTGGAGATTAATTAAAAATTATTAATTTCCATTTTAAAAATCAGCAATTACATTCTTACAGTGTTAACAGCCATCCTCGCTTCGAAATTATCCACACAACTAAGAACTAAGTCCACTGGTTTATCTTTACTTAAACTTCCATGGCTAAAATATATTTGTGGATGTCATTAAAATTAAAATTAAAAAAATTAAAAATTTCTCACCTTATTTGATGTAGAAAATCTTTAAAATTGTCGACAGTGGTAATATTACAGTTGTGAATTTCAAATTCAACATCAGGATTAATAAAACTGTAACAGAAATTAATTTTCTCTTCAAAATTTAATATTATAATTTCGTTACCTGAGTGTATTTGCCGCTGCCTCTACTTTGCTCAAACCAGATTGGTGAGGTTGGAAAAAGAGTCGATTCATATTCGCTAACTCAACTTTGTCGTAATCGTAAAGAATTAATTTCCCAATTCCACACCGAGTTAACATTTCGGCAGTCACACTTCCAACACCCCCAACACCAACGATTGCGACGGAAAATTTACGAATATCCTAGAAAATAAATTCAACGTTTTAAAATCTTAATTTAAAAAAAAAATTATATTTATTAATTTCACACTCACTTCATAATTATTAACAATTCCCATTCGTTTGAGTGCCATCAGACGACTGAAAATAAACAAAACAAATTTTTAAATACCATAAACAAACAAAACAAACATATGGCAAAATGTCACCTGTATGGATTTGAATCAACCACTTCAGAGCTCATTTCATCAATTTTCTCTCTTCTAACACCCGAATTACGGCACTGCTTTAATTCCTCCTTCAACCTGGTTACTTCCCTCTGCAATTCTTCTACAGAAGTCATTTTTAATCAGCTGAAACACCGAGAAACGGCTGTGAAATGTGGCAAAGATCTAACGTCAACTGCGCAAGCGCCGCGAGCAGAGTTTCCTGTTCCCGTCATCGCAGAAAACAGGAAAACACGGATTAAAACGGATAAAAATCAGAACTCGGGTTATAACAGACAAAAAAAATGTATTTTTCAAAATTACATGAGTACATTTTAAAATTTCACACAAGTATTTATTTTTCACTTGTTTGTGGTAGGTTTAAAGACGCAACCAATACACGATCGAGGCTACCAGCTCGACTCAATAAGGCATCCAAATGACTGTCATCACGATGCAAATCACTGGAAATAACATTATACACTTTTAAAATATTTCTCAACACACCCGAACTCCTTTCTTCCTCTGTACAAGCAATTAACCGCCGAAACCGCGCGACTTTTTTCATAATTGGTGGTGCGGCGTTTGGTATCATAAGCGGAATCCCCATTTCGATGAAACGAAAATCGTTTAAAATTTCGTCCTTCGATTGATTCATTTGTTCGTTATGTTGGTATTTGTTACACAGTCGCCATAAGCGAATAAAATAATGAAGCGCACTCGTGTCGCCTAAAAGTTTCAGTCTCGTTTTCCAAATTGAATTAGTGGGATCTGGTGGGCCGCCGTTTATGGGTAGGAAATAGCGTACAATTATGGCCAGCGTTGTTACTCTTAAATTACGTAAATTGAATTCTTCTGGTTTCTTTTGAAATAAAAGTAATTTTTCTTCCCGGTCTAAAATTCCTCCTGGGAGAGCTAAAATGGCTGTTTTGTGGTCCGCCAAAAATACCGCGATTTTTTGGTGATTCGGCATGTCGAGTTTTTGGTAATATTTCGGTAATTTACAGTACATGTATTCCATCATTGCAGAGACACATTCGTTTTGTGTTACGTCGGCAGTTATTTTGCGAAATAGTTTTCGTTGAACAGCAAACTCCGTCATAATTTTTTTTTTAACGAATTTTGTATCTTAAAAGAAAATAAAAGAGATTTTAGTCACAGTTGAGGTTGATGTGAATAATTAATTTTTGTAATTGTACTTACCAGAAAAAGTAGAGGTCAATTGAAATTTGTCATGTTTACGTTACAATTTTGTCAGTGTAATGGATTAAAAGTGTTGCTAAGCGACGCCTACACAGAAGTTGTTTTATCCAATGCCATTAGGTGGCTCGGTTTTACGAGCAGTGGGAGATTAAATATAATAAAGAAAGTCAATTGATTGCCTTTCCTTGTATCATCCATCATTAGTTGGGGTGATGAGAGGAGAAGTGGAATTAGTCGATAAGTGCATTGCCGAGTGGCGCGAAATTTGAATTTTGCGCTTATTGATAAAATTAAAGATTTTTCTGTTTAGCGAAAAAGAAGCGAAAATGCTTTGTGATTGTGTAATTGGTGAATAAAAATGTATTAAAAGATGTGAGTAATGTTATTAGAAAAGTAATTTTCGTGTAAATTGTTTGTGTGGTAGTGACATCTAGTTGCAATGCATTTGAATTATAAAACACTTAATAAAAACGCTCGAACAAATAGAAACGAAAATGTCGGGCAGCAGGCTGCTATTTTGTAAATGTAAATATATTTTTAATATCATCTCATCAACAACAGTTCCAACAAAGAACAGTGCAAGATATATTAATAGCTGCATTTTACAAAAACAGTTTCGATGTTTGGATTTCAGATCCAATGTGAAATTCTCCCGAAAAAGTTCATCCGACTCAAAAACGAATCAAAATGAAGAAACAGAAGACGTTCAACAGATGACACACGAGGAGAAGGAGAAATTTGCACGCGATACACTCAGCTTATCCTTGAAAGAAAGGTTTAAAGTGTTTACGGACGAGGATTCGGACGTAATATTAGACGCAGATGAAATCTCTCGTTTAGAACAATTCGAGACTGTCGACGAACCGGAATTTTCGGTTTACTCAGACGATAAAGATGAATTTGCAGGATGTAATTTAGAACGTACGTTCCAGAATAATTATTTTTATTTATTATAAATTAGCTACTAAACATTTTCTAATTATTTTTTCAGATGGTAAAACTGGAGTATTCGATATTGAAGATTTAGTTAACGTTCTGCGCGAAGAAAAAGCAAAAGATATTTGCGTGATTTCTGTACCGCCAGAACTACACTACGCAGATTATTTAGTTTTTGCATCTGCATTTTCACCTCGACATTCTGCAGCGATGTCGGAATTTCTAAGAAAACTGGTAATGTGATTAAATATTTAAACAAATTTTTTTTAAAATTAAATTTAAAACAGCATAAACGAAAGAAGCATCAACACGATCCGTATATCGATATTGTTGGTAGAAAAACGTGTGCCGATTGGAAATCTATGGATTTCGGTAACATTTCCCTTATATTATCACTTCCTTACCTCATTTTTGAATATTTTCTTCAGGGAACATTGTACTACACATATTTCTTCCGGAAAAGCGAGCACAATACGATCTCGAGTCGTTATGGACAGTCGGACGCGATTACGACGAATTAACACTTCAAAAATCAGCCGTAGACACCATTTTAGATCAAATACAATCAAACGCCTACTCCTACGACGTCGAAACCGTCACGAAACGCGAGACCGATTAGTGTATTTTGTGTGAATAAAGATGCTGTATCCTGCACAAATTAGTAACTCTTTGATATTCTGGTTTATTCAAAGACATTTTAAAGATGCCAACTCATTATTTACACTGGAACAAAAAAAAAAGTATGGGAGGCAGACTTTTTTTTTTCTTTTTTTTAATTATAAGGATTTTTTTTTCATTTTTTCCAAGTTCTCATTTCACCAAGCCATTTTAAACAAACTTTTTTTTGTATTGTCACACACAAGCTCTTAATCACTAAAAATAATTTGTTCAAGAATATTGATTTATATTCGTAGAAGAACAAAGTTAAAGGGGAAGAGAGAAAAAAATCAGTAATAAAAATTTATTTTTGTAAAACCAAAAAAAAAAAAGATTGTCTTCCATAACTCATTGCTCAAATACGATTTTTACACCACATCTTATTTGCATAAGGAACTAAATGGTTAAAATTATAAATTAACAGTGGGTTAAGTTTTAAAACTAGTTGGTTACATAATAATAAATGGGCAAAAAAGTGGTAAATACGAAACCAGTTGTGAAGGGCAAGACAATTGAATTTAAAACAGAAAAATCAAATAAAAAAAAAAGTTAAAAACCCAGTAATTCACCAGAAAAACACAAGCAAACGAATTAATTTACTGATAAAAACCACTGATTTAAAACTACATTTAAAAAAAACAAAAAAAAAAATAAAAATTTCCAAGCAACCCTTGAATTTGCTTAAAAATAGTCAAGAAAAAAACAAAACTGTACAAGTTTCAAAATTCTTCCATATAATTTAAGTTTTTTCCTTTAATTTCCTGCACAAACCCAAAACTATACAAGTGCTAATATTTTAAAAGAAAAATAAAATTACAAATAAGTCTTCTAGTCTCTTTTATAAAAAAAAATGCCCCTATAATTGTCTCTAGTCAACATAAATGAGAAGAAATAAAGAATAAAGGCAAAACACTTTTTTTTTTATCAACAGTCAAAAAAATTTGTCCATAAATTTTGGCGTAAGTGTTTCTATGCATATATTCGCAGATAAAAATTATTTTGATATGGATTAATTACTTTCCAGAATAAATTTGTACACAAACTTCCTAATTTCTTTCCTTTTGTGGAAAAGAAAAAAAATGAAAGAAAAAAAATTGCCTCTACGGAGAATTCATGCTAGATGTTATTTCCTCTGGTCCAAACAAAGAGAAAATAAAACAAATCGCGGAAAACATCTAACATTGTTCACTAAAAGAGAATCCTCTATATATTTACTAAATCCTTTTTACATTTTTTTTTGTTATTTTTCTTTCAAAAATAGTTTTAATTCTGTACAAGCACGACACTGAAGTTTGTTTCAACTTTCACATTCGTTTCAATTTGACACATCAAATATGGTTTTTTTGTTTTCTTTATATTTTACAATTACATAAATCTGCCAATTCTACTACAATTTAAAATTTAAAAAAAAAACAAAGAAAAATAATCGATCAATTCACATACATTGATCATATCACCCAAAATTATTGAGGCAAAAAAATTTTTATCATGAGCAAAAAATGTAAGACACACAAATGAATAGGAAAAAAATTAAGAAAAAAAAAAGAAAGAAAAACTTTAGCTTTCAATTAAAAAAATGCACAAACTGAATGCTAATATCTTTTGATTCATTTAAATTCAAACACCTATAGCTCTTTATATTCATTCGCATTTTCCATTCATTATTATTTATTAATTATTTATTTTCGTTTAGTTTTGTCAAACTCTCAAGCAAAGCCACATTATCTACAGCCAGCAGTCATGGTATAAGTTCACAGGGAGGAAAACTGAATAGCAGTTACACAGTATCAATTTCAATTTTTTCCCTTTTATTTTTTTAGAAAATCAAATATCAGAAAGGCACAGGAAATGAAGTAGGTTATTGGACCAAAAAATTCCATTGCTAGGCTGAAAAACCAGTGTTTGCTTTTATTTTTTATTCATAATATTAAATACTTAATCGTTAGCTCAGTGTTTAACCATCTATTAAGTGTAAAAATGTAAATTTACAGCCATTTAGATGGCCAAAGTCTGGTTTAACAGCAATTTTTCAACTGTTTTGTGTGCAAAAATGTAGTTAATGCAAACAAATAAATGGAAGTTAAAGTAAACAAACAAAATATTCACTTTTTTTCCCATTCTGGGTTACTGTAAGGCATAGGCAGGAGAGTAACATAATCATCAACAAAGACAAAAAACTGTGTAATTATTATAACACTGTTAGGCCTAACAACCCAAAAAAATATTTTTTATATTATTTCCCTGATGAACATGTTTGAAAATCACATTTATAACAGACAAGCACACATTAAAAGGTCAAAATAAGCAAAAAAATTTAAAAATAATAATAATCATTACCCAATGCTTACAATACTATTTCAAACCCTGAATTCAACAGTATTTCATGTATGAAGGGGGATGTGTATGTGTTAAGATATTTTTTTACTTATAAAACGTGGATAATCCCCCTCCCCTTTTATTTCGGTAATCAATTTTAAAAATTAGTTGGACAAAATCAAGTTTCCATACACATGGACACAAAAATTTACCAGCATAGCAATATTTGGATGGTTTTACTATATTTATCAACTTCTAATAATTATAATGATAATAATAGTAATTAACAGCAGTATTGTGTGAAATTTTTTGACATCTCCCAATAAGCAAAAAATGAAAAAAAAATTAAACTATCACAGTTTAAACTACAAAAAAATAATTCAATTATTTTTTACTTTGCACTATCATTCGTATTTTTTTATTTCATTTTTTTTTTTTTTTTACTTCTATCCAAATAATTAATCCCCTTCTTTTGTATAGTCTCAAATGTACTTTAAATAACCCAGAGGATGGATGACTACGTAAAACAAACAGGTGTTTTACTGACTTACTCCATAGAAATATATTTTAAGGAAAAAAAAAATCAATTCAGAGCATTTCTCCAAAACTTAAAAAAACCCTGGAAAATCCTACATTTTATATTACCCTTCTCATTTATAACCTTTTTCACCTAATTCTACACACTCCTATAAATTAAAACAGTTAAATTGAAAACAGAAAATTTGAAAAATCCCCACCCACAGGAAATAAGTGCCAAAATTCTATATAAACTATGTATTCATTGCATAAACAATTCAAACACATCTATATTCGAAATTACATTTTCAAACTCAACTCCAAACATTATTCACATAAATCCAGTTCCAAAAAGGGAGGGAGCAGCTTGTTTATCCACTCGAACAGTTTGTAAGTTGCAAATTTCTTCATCCGTTTTCAAAGTTTCTCCATCTTTTTTTACATAACTTCTACAATGTTGCTTGGCTCTTCGAAGTGATGCACACACACACACACACACACACACACACAAACGAAACAAAAAACCAAAAAAGGGAAAAGAAAAACCAAAAAAAAAAAAAAAAAAGGAAAAAATCACATCAGTTTCATTTTTATTTCCACTTTGTCTTCGAAGAGGGCTTCAAGTGGACGTTTATTTCTTTTTTTATTATTTAGTTTGTATTTTTTTTCAAGTTTTTTTCCATTTTAAAATCACCCGAAGATATATTCCAAACCCCACATGATGCACACTTCGTCTTGTAAATTTCTTCTCCAGTTATGAATTTTTGGCAAAAACTATATCCGCTAACTAATGCTGAGCGTTGCGTTAAATCGACACGTTTGGTGTAATAAACATTGATGATATATGGGAAGTGGAAAAGGGGCTAAAGACGGAAGGGGAGGAGCAAAATCGACCATTTTGTTTTCATTTTCCTTCGTAAAACTGAGAAATATACAAAACTAAATGCAGAAAACAAATTCTACTCTCCGTACATCATCAATCAGCCCAGTATAAAAATGTTGACAGTGTTTTTTTTCAAAAGGATTAACACTTGATCCACACCTGTTATTTTATCAATACTAAGAGGAAATACTTTTCTTGGAGGCACTTAAAAATTTTCTGCCAAAAAATGGCCCCTTTCGTCATCAAAAACACAAATCTTGTCCAATATTAATTAACTTATATAAATTACACAAATTATTAAATTATTTTCATTCTTTTCTTATAATTTATATCATTTTCATTCTTTTTTCATCCAAATTGTATATATATTTTATATATTTATAATTATATAGGTCTATTTCTTTCTTCCATAGAATTTCTCGCTCAAATAAACCTCAAACGTCACAAAAAATATTTACGCAAAACATGAAAATAAACACTCCTTTGTATCCTAATTCATTCACATACCTACAAGTCAATTTAAACCCTTTATCCCCTAAACACTGTCTCAGCACACAAACCAAAATTACGGAAAATAATCACAAAGTGCAAAATTATATTCTTAATTCAATAATTCAAATTAAATTAAATTTGAGCATCACATTTAACTACTTCCGCTAACACCTATTAACACGGGGTTTCAGAGGACATTTTGCATTAATTCTGGCCTAATATTTTCCAAAATTTAAATTAAATTTAAAAAAAAAAATTAAATTAAATATTAGGAAGACTAACTACAACATGGAAGGTGTGGACTCAATTGCATAACCAAAAACGATTTGAATACAAGCTCAAGTTACCCCCTCCCCAAAAAAATAAAAAAAATAAAATCGTAAAAAGGGGTTAAATGACTTTTTTTTATCCTTTTTTTTTTCGTTTAATAATATTGTATTGTTGTTGTTATTATCGATCATCGCCTTTCAATTTTTCTTGTTTTTGTTTGCACTGTTTCGACCGGTAACCAGAACTGTAGTCTGCGCATGCCCAAGAAGAAAATCGGGGTTTTCCACCCTTATAGATCAATGTCATTATTCCAAGGGTGAACCGTCTTTGGAAATCGTTGCATCAATGGGCACCCTACAAAACAATTCCTTAACTTTGCAGATAAGTCGTCAAAGAGGTCAAAAAAAGAAAAAAAAAATTTAAAAAAAAAAAAAAAAAAAGAAAAAAGACCAAAATGAGCCTCGCGCAGAAATTCTCCAACAAACTATCTCTTACTTAGAGAACTTTGCCCAACCCCCATCGCGACGCCTGTTGTCTTCGCGAAACTCGTTCTCCTTTTGAGAACGGAGTCGTCGAAACCTGTTGTCTCGCGGCTGATCCGTCGTTGGATAACTGTTATATTTCTCTCGCGAGCCGTTGCTGTTGTTTCGTGGGTAATCACGATCACGAGCGTGGCGGCCATCTTTGGAAGGAACTTGTTGCTGTTGCGGCGACTGTTGTTGCTGCTGTTGTGATTGCTGCTGTTGTTGTTGCCCTATTTCGGAAAAAAAAATTAAAAATCGTTGAAAATGTGGAGAAAATTCGACTTACTCGCAGCGACACTGTTTTGTTTGTTGGCCCCGCTGATTGAATTCGAATAATTCGACGACTGCGACTGGTCGCTTTTCCTTCTCTGGTCCTTGTCGGTATCCTTTTGTTCAAGGGCCATTTTTTCAGATCGCTCGCGACCTCGTTGAGCCATTTGCGCGTAGCTCAATTTGTGTGCGGATTCCTTGCTGCCGGGCGAGTACGCGGGCGAAGGCGACGACGTCTTCGCCGACGCGACCACTGTTGCCGAAGGAGCGTTGCTCGTTGCGAGGGCTGGAGCCGCTTTCGAGACGGGTGTGGTGGGCGTTTTCGGGGTGCCGCTCCCAGCAGACGTTGCTTTCGGAGATGGCATCGACGTTTTAGGCGTCATAGTGAAGGCAGTTATCGTTACAGACGACGCGTGTTGCTTCTGATGAGGGGAATTAATCGTTTCGGGTCCCTTCATCAGTGCCTCGTCGGTTCTAGTTGCCTTATCAGCCGTCGTCACTCCTTTCGATGGCCTCCTAAAGGTCGTAAAATAAAGAGAATCAAGTAAATCCGCTGCTACGAGCTCCGAATAACAATTCCTACGTTACGACAGGAACAGGAGATAGTGGCGGCGTAGGGACGGCTGTTGCGGCGACAAAGATGCTCTCGTCGCCGCCGTTAGTCAATGCTGTACTGTCGCGGATGCCCGGCGAAAGTGGCGCAAACGTCTGAGTCTTCGAATCGACGGTCGAAGGCTTCGCTGTCCCTTTCACCACGTCGGACATGCGGTTCTCTAAGGCGTCACTGTCGCCGCAACTCCCATCCTAGGAAAATTTCAAAAAAAAATCAAATTTTCGTAAAATTTTATTAAAATAAGTAACTCACGGCGGAGGAACCCATCCCAGGCAAGGGTGGGAACGACGCAGCTTCAAAGTCGAACTTTGGAGTAACTTGCTTCGTTTCTTTGAGAGAAGCGGACTGAGCTTTACCTGCAGCCGTTTCCGGCCTCTGAAAATAAATAAATTAAAAAAAAAAAAAAAAAAAATTTAATTAAAAAGAAAAAATTTCAAAGCTCGATTTCTTTTTTTTTTTTTTTTTACATTATTCTTATTGAACGCAAGATCCTCTTCCCGCTTCCTTCTTCTGTTTCGATTCCTCTGCGGTTGTGAAGTTTGAGCTTCGAGCTGACGATAAATGGTGCTGGCCATTATTTGCGCCGTCGACTCTTCCTTTTCGATGGCCGCCACAGGAATCACAGGAGACGCCACGACTGGGTTGATGGGCGTAGTTTGACCACTTTCACGCCTGGAATGACTTGTGTCAGAGGCAGCCGCCACTGCGACAGAATGGCCAGCGTGGCACTCTTGCACGTCATTGCTGGTCCCGTTGCCGTTCACCACCGAAGCCGGTGACACAGCGCCGTGTTGGAGGCTGCTGCCATTGCCGCGTTGTAAGTCGTATTGAGATGGACGAGTATCCAGCCTGTCCATGTTATCCTGGCCGCCTCCACGGCCGTGCGATTTTTGGTTTCGGTTTCGAATGGATTGAAAACTGTGTCGGCCGCCACTACTTGGCGGCTTGTATGCAGATTGCGGTGCCAATCCATTGATAGAAAACACCTAAAATAAAAAAAAAATAATTAATTTTCGTATTCCGAATAAGGTTACGCTCGAATTCCAATGAATTCGTTCTAAATTTATCCAGATTTGAGTTAATTTTGGCTAAAACGAGTTCAAAAATGCTAACAATTTACTTAAAATATCTATTGTTCCCTACAGCTCGAGATAAACTTGTTGATTCATAAAACCCCGATCTAATTTATCTTATCAAACAGCAAACACAGCTTAACTCGTCAATTTCCTTACCGAACTAATATCTAGATAAGCTGGACTTGTTGGGGCCCAAGTCTGCAGCATACTGGGTGGGTAAAAAGGCGGAAACTAAAAAAAATTCAAAAAATTAATCAAAAATTCAAAAATTTTTCTCAAAAAAATATTTTTTTTTTTTTTACATAAACATGAAGCTGTTGTCCGTTAAATCCACCCATGTTGGGCATCGTAGAGGCGGCAGCGGCATTGGCTTGGTAGGCAGTGGTGGTGTATCGTGGCGTAGCTGGCGGCTGCTGTGGCGACTGAGGATACAGATTTGGATCGAGATGTGTCGGTCTGATGCCGTTCTTCGGAACGATCGGCGCCCGGGGCAAGGGTTTGGCTTTGATGCGAGCCATGATAGGTTTGCCCTGAAAGTTCTTCACATCTTCGCGAAGGTAGCGGTACGCTCGCTGGGCGTCTTCGTCCGATTCGAACGTCACGTACCAACTGTTGTTGTGTGCAAACTCGCAGCTGACGAAACGTGGGCAGTTTTCTCCCTGGAATAGACTTTCCACTTCTTCCACCGGAGTCGTATCAGGAACTTCTCGTAGTATAACGATACATCGTTTGTGATTGGGCCGAACCTTTTCACCCGCGTCGTCCACCTGAACGTTGGGCGACTCTGAACAAAAGAGAAAAATCCTCAATTAATCATCGCTGAACCAATAATATCGATTAATCCATACTTTACTTCACCTAATCAGCAAAAAAATAATTATTCTCATTAATTTAAATCATTTTTCCGAAAAGAAATCTACGTTTTTCTACTTTTTTACGTAATTTCGACAAAATTGTTTTAAAAGACCAAAAAAATTTTAAAAAATCAAATTACCTCGTAGTACTTGGACAATCAAATTGATATCTTTAGTCAATTCGCGAATTTTGTTGAAGTTTGCTACCGTCCAAATGGGCACATACTGGTCGCTATCCATCTGCGACACCAAGTACATATCCACAGATAAATTTTCCCTAAAAAAAATTCAAAATCGATCAAAAAAAATTTTTTTTAAATATTTTTTAATCAAATACCTGGAGAAATAATACTCGAGTTGGTGTTGAAGCAGAGCCTTCAACTGATCGTGCGGTAAACCATTTTCGTGGACAGCTTCGTCCGTAATCGACTCTTCGTTTGTGCCGCTGTCGGGAGTTTGCGGAGTGGTGTACGTGGCCAAACCATCGGTTGCTCCCACGATGGCTCCATCGGCCATCGATGTATACTCTGTGGGCATGGGGCCGGGTGGCACACCAGCCGCAGCCGGCGCCGCCGTCGTCGAGAACACTACCGCTGTCGGCTGCAGTTTGCTAACGTCTCCATTCATGTAAGGATACCCTAAAAAAAAATTTAAAAAAATCAATTTACCGTCGATAAAACCAAATTTCAACCAAATTCCACCAATACCCATACAACAACAGCACGGAAAAACATCATCATCGGCAACGCTGTGCCAAATTACATGATAGACCGCCATTTTCGCGAAAATTTCACAAAATTTCACAAAATTCCACCGACTGGCCTACTCAACCCTTCCCTCGAACCCCATCACACCCACTGAGGTCACATTATCCATTCAAATTTTAATATCAGCCCGGGCCGTTACTATAACACACGAGGGAGGGAATATAACTTCACATCGCTTATACAACACTTAACCCTAACATCGATTTGCACATGCTCAGTCCGTTTTTTTCGGATTCAAACTTTTTAACTGCGAAATTGAAAAAAATCATTGAGGGCAGGTCACGTGAAAATTTTCTAGGTCAAGTTCAACACAAGACATTTTCGATTTCTGGTACAGGTGTGGTGCATTCTTAGGGTTCATTAATCCTTTTTCCAGGTAAGGATTTTAATTCGTTAAAATTATTTTCCCATTTTAAATGTTTTTTTAAATATTCGTTCGTATCTTAGCAATTATTTTCTCATTTTCAACGGGAAAAAAAATTTTTCTAAAATTTTTTGAAATTTTATAATCGAAAAAAATTAATACTAAAAAAATTTAAATACAAAATGTATAAAAAATTTCAAAATTTAAAAAAGTGTCTGTTTCAACCAACCAAACACCATTTCCTGGTATGTTCCATTCAAAAAATTCGGGGAGATTTCGGATCTTGTCACCTTAGATCGACAGGAAAAGCAAAGACAACACTCGTTTTAGATTTCATTACAATTACCATTGATGATATAAAAAAAAAAAAAAAAATCATTCATGGTGTCATGTGTCAAACCGATATTTACTATTATTTTAACTAAAATTTTTACTCTAAAATCATAATTTTTTTTTTCTTCAAAAAGTAATAATAATTTTCTGCTCTGCTGCTAAGGCATGTTTACTCAAGCAATAATAACAAGGAATTATTAAGCCTATCAGTAGCAACATTCATTTAAAAAAGAAAAAAAAATTAAATTTAAAAATTTGTTTATAAATCAAATTCAAATTGATTTTCGTGATTTTTTAACGGTTTTATATCGGATTATTAGAAACACCTGTTGTTTAATAGGTAGAAACACTTAAATGTTTATTTATACGTTTTATATATAGAAATTAATAAGTGTTGCGACATTGCAGCTTTGTATTTATCATTCAGTATTCGCTTCAATATCAATGCTACTCTACGCAATGACTAAGCACTGATAAAATTCAAGAGACACTGAAGGAAATTAAATTCTTTACATATTTAAAACAAATTTTTCAGCCCAAATCACAATATAATACGAAATAATAATAAAAACACACAAAACCGATCCAAACCAACACGTACGATCGCTGTTTTGGTCAAATATAATGATAAAAATGAGAAAAAAATTCGATTTTCACGTATACCGTAACAAATTGCATAATCCACACAAACTTGACGAAATCCACCGTTGAGTTTGAAACGGTTTAAAAATACCGATCGCGAAAAAATGATCACTTCTCAGTGTTTGCACACTCGAAAAAAACCGAATTCCACTGCCAACGATAAACGGCAGGCGAGAAAAAGTCGGGAATTTAAATTAGAAGTTGGTCTCCCAGCCAAAACGTCACACATTTCTGCTAAAGGCCTACGAATCAGGCCCCCAGACCATATGCCAGCATCTTGTCGAGCGTCGATCGGTCAAAATCGTCGCGCCAGATGCTTAAATCCACAGCACCGAACACTGTGGACACGGTAGGCTCACGTACAACGTAAATCGAACACCTCTGCTTACCGAATTTCAATGGTTCCAGTTTGGAGGAAGGCAGTGCGACCTCAAGATGGCTACCAATGCAGCATGTGCCCCGCAATGCACCATGGGACCGCGCTCCTTAAACGTCATCGGTTTTCCGCCGCGCGCTCTGATGGGGGATGAGGAAACCACGATATACCTCGACCAATCACACGATTCCGTGCGTTGACGTCATAAAATATGCTTATTAATCGCTAATTTGATTTGACCGTAATAAACGGTCGAATTTTATAGTTTTAGCGATGTTTATGTAACGAATTAAAAAAATTACACAACCGTGAATGTTGTCTATTTATTCTGACCGGTTGCGAGGGAAAAAAATCCAATTTACAACCGTTTGGGAAAAAAATCCAATTTTACAATTTTCAATAAAAGAAATCGAAAAAATAAGCCTACCATCATTCAAAGTTGTGACTGGGAGTGTGGGTGAAGCTGAGGCATCAATTCCATCATCCCAGGTGGCACTGTTATTGACTTGGACTGGCGACGAGGGCAATTTACTTTCAAATTCATTCGCATTAGGGTTGAGGCCCTGGGCAGTAGGAGTTACCTGAGAATTAATGAAACAAAACACCGTAATTAATAGGTT